>JAODAL010031175.1:0-48815 GCA_025379985.1 Phyllomedusa bahiana | reverse complement strand
CCGGCAACCCCCTCCCCCATGCCCTGAGGTTGTATAGTGGTTGTTTCTTTGGGTTATTTTTCATCTGTGCAATCCCCCCCATATTATACTGGGGCTTTTCTGCTGCTGTTGAATAGATGTTAATTTGGTGTCATTTTTTCATCTTGCTCAAGCAATTACTCACCTTTTGATCTTTTTCCCATCAGCAAAAATTTGCAAGTGCTACTACTGGGTTTCGTGTTGGTTTCAGCCATTGAGCTGTGGACGGGCCCCAAGGAACTGGAGGTTTTTTGAGTAAGAAAGCCATTTTCTGTATGTTTTTTTCTGTAAAACCCGTTTAATTAGTAGGGTCTGAGGGGGCGCTGTTGGTGTCCGTTGTGAAGTGGATCTGCAGGCGTCCGTTTTAGTTCCAAACGGAAACCTCCGAGGCATATATTAACAAAGCCTTATCTTCACTCCTACTGAGGACTACTTGTTGCACACAACTTTTCAGTAACGTTGAACGTGAACATGCACTTTTGTTTAACACAAAAATATACGCATTATGGCGACTTTCTAAACTAAATTGTCATAAAGCGTTCAGAAAATGTGCTACATTACAAGCCGGTCATTTATTTTCTCTAAGACACATCTGTTTAAATTTATTATATTCCACTCATTTTTTGAGCAAAGCTGCTGGAAAATTCACATAAACATATATTAAATAGACAAAAAAAGGGAACATAAACATTTTGAAGGGTTGATTTTTTTTTTCCACTTAAATATTATTTCACCATCCTGCTTATGATCTGATTTATGAAATTTGGGTATGATACGAGCCAAAAAACTGCTCTTAATAGACACATTTGCCCACTTCAGTGAATTATGGTATATGATTCTAATTATGCTGATTGTAAAGATAGTTTATTATTCTTTCAAACCCTTTTGTCATTTCCATGTTGTGCAAACGTGAAATTCTCATCATGGACAATAAGAAGAGAAATTTAACTTACGTTCCGTTTTTATGTACAGTACTGCAGGAAACAACCGTATACCTAATGATGTAGATTCTGAAAATCCAAGTTTTAACAATGGAAAGAACTGTTTATACCAAACCCATAACCAATAAGGGATGGATTATATCTAAGACACTTTTCCCTTTTCCCCCCTGGGTTTGATCATATTGTTCACATATCTCTCATGATAGGGAAGATTTTCTGATCTCCAACAAAGGCAACTTACAACTACCACTAAAAGCAGGGCCTTTTTTACGACCTTTTTGCCAGTCAAATAAAAACCATTACCTCTTCTCTGCAAACCCCCAATATTGGTATGCATAAAATAAAGTATGTTAATATATCTTACTTATGAAAATTTACGAACTCTCATTTAGATAAACATTTTCATAAAATTTTAAAACAAAAAGAAAAACAAACTTCCCAAATTTCACTTATTCTTTAAAAAACATAACTCTAGGGAGACACAATTTTGCATACATTAACCAAAAAACACCCTTTTTTTTTTCCCCCTTGCTTTCTTACATCCCCAATCAATCATAAATTACAAGACAATCCCCAGTTCATGAAGCCAGTTACTGAGGCGGAGGGATGAAGGGGAAAAGAGCACAGATGGTACTGGCGTAAAGGGAGTGTTTTTTACCCATTGGGGGACTACAGTACACTTCTCTTTACTGCTGTCTATTATTATCAATGCTGCTGCTTGGATATGAGAGTCTCTTCCATTCACTTTTTGTCCATTCCTTTCATAGATTTCTTTAGGGTATGTTCACACGCCAGGAGTTTTGGAAGCACACGCTTACTCCCAAAGCACGTAAGCGCTGCGACCAATTCACATGTCACTTCTCTCCTTGGGTGTACAATATGATTGTATTGTACGCTCGGGGAGATGACCCCCTTTCTAGGGACTATAAATTTTCCAAAATTTTGGGGCGCATTTTGGCGTATAAAGCGCAATATGTGGTAAAAACAAGCCGGCAAATACCCTTGGGCAGCTGAAAACCGAGCTCTCATAAACTGAGTTCCAAGAGATAGATTGCTTACGGATTTTCAAGAAATGAAATTGTAATTTTCGGCATAGAAGTGAATGAAATTCTTGATTTCAGTTTAAGGTCAGAGAAAATAAAAATAAGAAGTTGATTTTTATTTCCGATTTAAGCCATAACCCTCTGATTCCCCTTTTTCCCTCATTCCTCATTTCCCTAGTTTTTTAGCAAAATGGCAAGTCCTGCTGTAATATAATCTCTTAGGCCTTTTTTTTTTGACCACTAATTTTCTTTTTTGCCCTTTTCCCTGCGTTTCAACAGTTCTTTTGAGCGGCTGCCCCCCTTCCCCCAGCCCTTTTGGGGGGGGCCGCGGGCGCACCCCGTGGTTCCCCTCCTTCCCCGGGGCCCTCCCGGGGGGGGTTTCCCCGGGGTCCGCCGCTGGCCCGGGAGAGCCGGGGGACCGCCCTGGTAATAATTTCCCCGGGGCCGCGTTCCCTTTCCCCGTCCGCTCCCTGCCGGCACTGCTGTGCCCTTTCCCTAGCGCGCACGCTTCCCTCGAAAATTTAAAGGGCCCCAGTGTCCCGATAATTTTTTCTGCAGACCCTCCCCTATTTAAGGGCCCCGTCTGCATCATTCCTCGGGGATCTAGTTGCCCGACCTAGAAAAAGCTTCCTGAATATATTGTCCCCTTTTCCCGTGT
This sequence comes from Phyllomedusa bahiana, assembly GCA_025379985.1. Classification (NCBI taxonomy): domain Eukaryota; kingdom Metazoa; phylum Chordata; class Amphibia; order Anura; family Hylidae; genus Phyllomedusa; species Phyllomedusa bahiana. The sequence continues at coordinate 46,155 of JAODAL010031175.1, read as the reverse complement.
CCCAAAACCCTTTGCTATTTTTCCTGACTCCGAACCCTGCCGCCTCCCCCCTTCCCTTTCCTCCCTTCCACGACCACAAACCATTGCCGCCTCCCTGCCCTTCTGCCTCCCACGCACATACCGGACTACGATTCTGTACCCGCTGAAACCTCGGCCCCTCGCAAGAAAGTCACTCGGGGTAACGACCTGGTACCTCCCCGCAGCAAGTCCACCCGCTTTGCGGCGGGCTCTGGTGAAAACCGGGGGTACTTAGATTCCTTTCCCCTGGCGGGGTTATATCACCTTGCGGGGTCCAGAGGACCACTACCCAGCCTTACAGTTAGATCCAGCCATGGATCCCGCCAAGGTGCCTCTGCCAATCTAGGGGTTCCCACGACATTGTCGCCCAACAGTCGCAGCAGATCCCAACCAAGTCGAAACGGGGTTCAGTTGCCCCGCCATGATCGCCAACTCCGGCGTCCCAGAAACAGCAAAAACCTGCCCCCTCCCCGTTGACTTTTCTACCCCGGGCCATCCCCTGGCAACCGTGGGTCTGAAGTTTTCCCCTTTCCCTCTCCCTCCCAATTTTGAGGGAGACTCAAAAGCCTGTAGGGGTTTATCACGCAGTGTCCATCACGTGGACATGGCCGACCATTTCCCCACAAAAGGGCCCAAAGTGGCGTTCGTGGTGAGCCGCTTTGGGAAGGCCCTACCTGGGCACGCCTTTTTGGGGACCGGAATGACCGGGACCGCAGACCACACCCTTCCCCTCGGATTCCCACTTTTTTTGAGGACTCTTCCGCGGAGACGGTGCTATAAATCTACCCAAAGGGGGACCTCCGTAGGGGAAAATCGGTTCAATTCCGCACCCTAGCCTCCGAGCTCTCTTAAAATGCCGGGGCCTCTTCTGTGCAATTTAAGAAGGTTTTCGAGCAGAGTAAAAGACGTCCTTGCACCCAGAGATCTTCCTTCGTCGTTGAGTGAGCTCATACATCTTCCCCTCGCTAACGTGCGTTTCACGGAACCGCAGGAGCCCCGTCAGGAGGGGGACTTGGCCAAAACCCCCGCCCCTTTCCCTCGTCTGGCTCTGTGTTCCAGAGATCCCCCGCAACCCCCCCGCTTTTTGTCCACTGAAAGCCCTGCAGGGGGCCCGGGGACACTTGTCGGATCCGAACTGCCCGCGCAGGGGGAGAATCTCTGCCTCTCTGCGCCAGCCGGGCCCATTTTCCGTAGGAATTGTCCGCAGCGTCCTCAGCGGTCGGGAAAACCCCGACCTGGGGGCTGTAGGGAGGCGTCCCTGGGTGCTCACCCCTCCTCTCCACGACTGATGTTGCCATGGAGGTAACGACGGATGCGGCCTATCTCTTCGGGGTAGCCTTTTTGGGACCCCGGGCTCCGCCGGAACTTTTATACACGCCTCCCGGTGTTCTTTACCGTTGCCGGTGACCCCCGGGAAAACCGTTGCCATCTCTTCTGTCAGTGGGGAGCTCCCCCCACGACCCCATCCATTTTCCTCACCAGACCCGTGATCTTCGTGTTGGGGTCCTACACAGGGAAGGACCTTTTCCAAATTCCTGTCCCCGCTTCTTGGGCGATCCTTTGGGGCTCCCCCCTGTGCAACCCACCCCCCCAAAAAACCTTGACGGGAAACGGGCGAATCCTTCGTTGGGATGGGAATGCCAGGATCTCTTTTTGGTGGCACCCACCCCCGGTGCCATCTCTCCCCCCCAGTCGTCGAAAGTTCTACGGGGTCTCCCACGGATACCAGGATCTTGGAGATTATTCTGGGGAGAGGCGGGGCTGAGGGGTTACCGCCCCATCGGCTTATACTGTCCTATAGATCTCCTCCCCGGTACCAGTCCCCCAGGGGGTAAGGCTATCCTCCTCTGTCCGAGACCCAGGCCATTCCCTAATACGGGAACTTGGCGAGGGATTTTACCAAGCCTTCCCACCCGCCCGGGCGGCTTCTTTTTTTGTTCTAAAAAAGAGGTTTCACCCGCCGGGCATCTTTACAGAGGGCTTAAACAAGATCAGGGTTGAAAATCGCTACCCTCACCCTTTGATTTCCAGCTTTCGACCCGCCTCCGTGGACCCAAGTTTCCCCCAAATTAGATCTTTGAGAGCCTATAACCTCATCAGAATTCGAGAGGAATGAAGGAAAGGGGCATTCAAAAACGGGCGGGGCTTTTGAATATCGTGGATGCCCTTGGGCAAAGCAACGCCCCAGCTTTTGGGGTTTTGTCAATGACGTTTTTTCGGGCTTGTGTACACCAGCGTCATTGGTACCGGGATGTTTTTTGGGTTTTTTTTCTCCTACATACGGACCCATGGGAGACAAGTTCGCCAGGCCCTGCGTGTTTGCGGGACAACCAACTGACGCTAAGTGGAGAAGTCCCCGCTTCCCCCGGGCCAGCCTTCCCTTCCTGGGGTTTCATAGTCTCCGATCGAGGTCTTCAATGGACCCCCCGAAACCTCTGCGATCCGCATGGGGGGCGACCTGCTCCCGGGCGATTTTAACGGTTCCTAGGATTTTGCCAAATATACCGGCAATTTTACCCCCCCTTTTTCACGTGGGTTGCTCCCCTGTGGGTCTCACCAGGGAAAAACGCCAACCCAAAAATTTTTCCCCCGTCTGCCGAGGAGGCAATCCCCACTGAAGGGGCGTTCTCCCCCCCGCACCCACTTGGTCCGCCCCCATCCAGAGAGACCCTTTTAGCCTTTAGGTTTATGCCTCTTCCGTGGGGGCAGGGGAGTCCTGGCCCAGAAGGGGCCCAAAGCAAGACCGTCACATGCGGGGGTTTTTTTTTAAGACCTTTTTCTTCGCTGAACGAAATTTTGCCCTTGGAGATCGTGACTGTTGGGCCCTTAAATTTTCCCGGAGGAGTGGCGACATCTGTTGGGGGGACCCCACATCCGTTTGAAAATCTTCACAGACATAAAAAAACTCCAATCCTGAGACGGCTCGGCTTAAATCCTCGCCAGGCCCCGGGGTCCCTTTTTTTCTCTCGTTTTGATTTTTAAAATCCATTTCCACCGGGCCCGAAAAAATTTTTAAAGGGAGCGCCCTCTCCCCTCTTCTGACGTTACCGGGGGGAACCCGGGGTTCCCCAGCTATCATTTCTCCTGAAAGACTGGGCCCTTTGGCCCTGTGGATTTCCCTAGGTCCCCCGGGTAGAGCCCATGGCGTCCTGACTCAGGAGGGGAATTCGGGTTGGGGCTAGTTCTCTTCTGCCGCCACCCCGGAATACGAAAACCTTTGCCCTCCCCCCGCATTATTGGGGGCCAACTCTGCTCCAAATGTCAAGGACTTTGTTCTCTCCCGTACCATTGTTCCGAAAAAGGTTCCACGCCTAGGCCCCTCCTCCTAGTCCCCCTGCCTGTTCCGGAGGCTCCAGGAAAAATAGGATGGAAATTCATCACGGACCTTCCTCCTTTCCCCGGGGAACTCGGTCTCGGGTAGTACTGCCGTTTTTCGAAGATGTCCCACTTTGTGCCGCTGCCTGCCCTCCTTCGCTCCCCGTTGGCGGGTCTTTTTTTCACACATCTTTTTGCCTGCATGGGTTTACCATCCCACATTGTTCCGATCGAGGGGCCAATTTGTCCGAAATTTTGGGGGTGCCCTGTTTCCCGTTGCAAATTAAAAAATGGACTTTCATCAGCTACCATCCCCAACCAATGGGCATGGAGAAGAAACCAGTCTAGGGGATACTACGGCACTTTTTTGCCGGGGCGCCAGGGCGACTGGTCCGAACTCTTCCTTGGGCCAGTTCTCCTATAACCATCGGGGCTCCCGCTTCTACTGCCGTTCCCCATCCTTGTGGTCTTTGGACGTCACCCACGCCCCCCCTCCCCTTGGGCCCAGCCTCCGGGGGGTTTCCCGCTGTGGCAACAGGTTCAGGAATCGGGCATTTGGGGTGAACCCAAACTTTACTCAAAAGGGTTTTGGGCCCCATAAGTCCCAACTACAAGAGGGGAAGACCCCCCCCCAGTTCCGCCCAGGGGGTAAAGTGTGGCTCTCGCCAAATACATACGCCTCAAAGGGCCCCATTAGAATTTGGGTTTCCGCTTTTCCGGGGCCCTTCAAGTATTCACAAAGAATCCAGTGCCTATAAGCCCGCCTTCCCCCATCCCCCGATCCCTAAAGCCTTTCAAAGTCTCCCTCCTTAAGCCTCGGTCTTTAACCATTCTCCCAGAGGGCGCTGCCCCGTCTTCGTCCTAGAATCCCCTGATGTTTTTTAAGTAAAGGACATCTTTGACATGAAAACCCTCAGGGGTAAGCTTTCTTTCTGTAGATTGGAAAGGCTTCGGCCCCGAAGAGAGGGCCTTGGGGGAAACCCGAGTCTAACATCCTGAACAAGACTTGCTCGTAAGTTTCCTTTGCCTAAAAAAGGGGGGGCCTAAGGGGGGGGGGGGGGGGTACTGTAGCGGCTCCCCCGCCCCTCCCGGGCCCCCGGGGCCCGGGGGCACCCGTGGGTTTTCCCCCCCCGGGCGCCCGCCGGGGTCGGGTGCCGCCGCTGGCCGCGGGACAGCCGGGGGGGCCCCCCTGGAATAACTTACCCGGCCGCGTTCCTGTCCCGTCCGCGTCTCCTGCCGGGCCCGGGCGTGTGCCCTTTTCCCTACCGCCGTTTTCCCCTAAATTTAAAGGGGCCAGTTCCCGAAATTGGGTTGTCTTAGACCCCCCCCTATTTTTAAGGGTCCCCTCTGCAGTCATTCCTCGCTGGATCTAGTTGCCCCGAGCCGTAAAAAAGCGTTCCTGAATATATTGTCGCCTTTCCGGTACCAGACCCTTTGCTGCGTTTCCTGACTCCGAACCTCTCCGCCGCCCTGACCTTCCTGGTCCACGACCCGCCTTCCTCCCCCGCCCCCTTCTGCCTGCCCACACTCTTTCTGGACTACTTCTGACCCGCGCACCCTTTCCCCCATCGCAAGCAAGTCACTCAGGGGTAACGACCTGGTACCTCACGCCGAGCAAGTCCATCCCCCTTTGCGGCGGGCTCTGGTGAAAACCGGGGGCTCTGTGGAGTCCGTTCCCTGGCGTGGGTTTTTTTCATCGCTTGCGGTGGCCAAGGGTCCCTACCCGCCGTTACATCATAACTTTATTTTTTTTTTTCTATACAAGTTGTAGAGGCTGTTTTAAGTAGTTTGAGTTTACATATAAACTACTGCATAATTTAAAAATTATTATTTGCAGTCTGAACATAAAGTGTTTTTCAGCGTTTTTTTAAAATTATTTTGTACACTGTTAATTAGTTCTACAGGTTCGTGCATTTTTTTTTTGTTTAAATTTTCCCATTAAGGGATAACTTTTTTACACTTTTTTTTTTCACTTAGAATGTATTAAAAAATACTTTTGATGCTAAAACATTACACTCGTGTCAGTAGACACAGGCCCGCTGTCGGGGCCCCCCCCGGGTGTCCTGACAGCAGGGTATTATCCTGGGCAAATCTAACTCCCAAAGCTGACTTGTTAGATATTTTCCCCAGGGTCCATCAGCCACTGGAAAACCCCGGTGACCTGGGGGGCAGGGGAAACCCCTTTGATTGCCGCGGGCACAAACCTGGCACGACAATGTTCATGATGTCAGCTGATATGGGACGTTGATATCATGTGTTGGTCCGCCCTCTTGTAGGATAAAACCCCAAAGTAGCATGGGTTTGGGAGAGAATGGCAGTGCAAGAAGTTAAATGTTAGCATTGCCCTGGGAAACTGAGGCACATGGGCAAAGTCTAGGGCCCTGGATCACATGGGGGACCCTTCAGGCCAGAGGACCGGTATTGTCCACTTGCCACTTAAAAAATCTTTAACCCTTATCGGTATGGGCCTTAAAATATAGCCATAGCAGAATTGGGCCCAGAGGAGTTTAGAATATGCGTTTAGAAGAGTGTTATGCGTCAAACTTAAATGGTATGGTTGTAGCAAAAAATGGCCAACCCCCTTCAAAGAGTTTTCCCTTAAGGGTATTTCAAAAGATGTACTGCGGCGCAAAAGTACCCCCCCCCAAATACATCGTTTGTTTCGGGAGCTCCGTGAAAGGCCCCCCCCATGCGGGGGGACCGTCACCCGCCGGCCCCATTGACATGCCTTATTCCCCGCGTGTACAATACGATTTTTATGTACACGTTGGGGGGAACGAGGCGAAACCAAGTTCTAATGAGAGCTATGGTACCCTTTTGGGCGCATTCCCTGCATATTAACACAGTACCTGCGAAATACGTCGAAATGCACTCCAAAAATAAGCCTGTTAAAAAATTAAAAGTATATTTGTCCTGCTTGGAGGGAGGATTGGGGAAAGCATATTTCCAGCCTTAGTTTTCTGATTATGTGAGTGAGTGAATGAGCTAGTATGTAATCTAGATGTCTGGATGAGTGAATGAGCATGCCCCTATCTTGACTGTCTGGATGAATAAGCAAGTGTATGCTTGTCTGGAATGTTGATATGAGTGAAGGAGCATATCTCTGTCCCTACATATCTGTGTCTGTCTGTATTAGAGAGTGAGCACAGTCAGAGCAAGTATATCTATCTATCTATCTATCTATCTATCTATCTATCTATATATATATATACACTCACCGGCCACTTTATTAGGTACACACATGCTAGTAATGGGTTGGACCCCTTTTGCCTTCAGAACTGCCACAATTCTCGTGGCATAGTTTTCCACAAGGTGTTGCAACGAATGCTCAATTGGGTTTCCAAGGGGCCCAAAGAGTGCCAAGAAAATTTTTCCCACACCATGACACCACCACCACCAGCCTGAACCGTTGATACAAGGCAGGATGGATCCATGCTTTCATGTTGTTGACGCCAATTCTGACCCTACCATCCAAATGTCGCAGCAGAAATCGAGACTCATCAACCAGGCAAAGTTTTTCCAATCTTCTACTGTCCAATTTCGATGAGCTTGGGGAAATTGGAGCCTCAGTTTCCTGTTCTTTAGCTGAAAGGAGTGGTACCCGGTGTGGTCTTCTGCTGCTGTAGCCCCCTCTGCCTCAAAGTTTGCCGTACTGTGCATTCAGAGATGCTCTTCTGCCTACCTTGGTTGTAACGGGTGGCTATTTGGTCCACTGTTGCCTTTCTATCAGCTCGAAAACCCTTCTGCCCATTCTCCTTTGACCTCTGGCATCAACAAGGCATTTTCCGCCCCAGGACGCCGCTCACTGGATGTTTTTTCTTTTTCGGACCCCTTCTCTGTTAACCCTAGAGATGGTTGTGCGTGAAAATCCCAAGATCAGCAGTTTCTGAAATACTCAGACCAGCCCTTCTGCACCACAACCATGCCACTTCAAAGGCACTCAAATCCCCTTTCTTCCCCATACTGATGCTCGGTTTGAACTGCAGGAGATTGTTTTGACCATGTCTACATGCCTAAATGCACTGAGTTGCCGCCATGTGATTGGCTGATTAGAAATTAAGTGTTACCGAGCAGTTGGACAGGTGTACCTAATAAAGTGGCCGGTGAGTGTATATAGACTATGGATGTGCACCTAGGAGTATTTGTGTCTAATTGTCTGGATAAGTGAGTGAGCAGCTTAACTTGTGACCTATTTTATTCACTCAGAGAATTATTTTTAAAATGGTCTTTCCCAAAAAATCATTGGCAGCAGTTTTGGGGTTTTTAGGTTTGGTATCTGATTCTCTGTTTCTTGCTGTAGGTAGAGAGGCCTCTACACAAAAAAATGTACTAGGGCTCTGGCAACCCTTCTGAGATTTAAATGGTTGTAAGTAATACAGTGTACTACTGTGGTTGGAAAAAAGACTATAGAGACAGTTAAAAATGGGATGCAGACTGCTGAAGAACAATATGTGGAGTATACAAGAAGTAATGGCTCCACAAGGCTTTTCCCTAAATTGTAGGCATCTGGGAGCAATGTTATGTTGTACAAATGTTTTTCAAAATTTGGAGATGTTGTCTGGTTTAGAGAACTAATTTTTATTCACCTTGTTAAGGAATTTAGAGTTATTAGATTGGGTCCCCTGTTTAGGAGTCTTATCTTGTGTCAATACAGGACAATGGTTACATAGAGCATTTTCCAATTTGGAGGATTTGTTCTGCGCTACACAGATAATTTATTGATTTAAATGTTCTCTGTGCAATGCTTTATTTCCCCTGTGGTGGCGCTGCATGGAAATTGAACATGTGCTGCTAAGTTTCCACATAGATTACAGCTGATTACTGGGGTTTCAGCAGGGGGATACTCTGTTTCCAGCTTATTGTAAAGAGACCTTCTACCAAGTAGGGTTTGTACAAAAGGGGAGAACCTTGAAGCTAGTGCTGCAAGTCCTTCAACCTGACTTGGTGGTCGTGGTTTTTAAACTCCAATCAGTTATAAAGTGATGCTATAATCTAATGACATGCCCTAAACTCTTGGCCAAGAAACAGAAGCAGTGGCGTGGATGAAACAACTGTTTAATGTGGTAGTCATCTGATCTAATTATATAGGTAATTTCAGCATGATCTAAAATCCAACCCACAGTTACAGTGTAATCTATCAATTTACCATTTATAGAGAAGAAATGCAAAAAAAAAATCTATAAACATTATTCAACATTTATAATAAATGACCAGTAATAATTTAGGAAAAATGTAAAGAAGGTATAAATGGTGCATGAAGTATATGGTTTTTTCATAAAACATTCCTGGGATAGTGCAATGTAGGGTCCTCTCTTTAGGTTAAAATATATAATATTTTCTGGAGTTGGATACATTCGCCTCTATTATATGAGCAAGACCTCATCTTGGTAGTTTTACCATTTGTGTAAAATGTGAAGCTTATAAGAAACATTCTTAGCTCTGATTCAGTTGTCTCTATAGGAATGGTGGCTTTATGTAATAGTGTTCCAAATGGGCAAACTACTTATGTACCATATTATTTATCTCCATCACAGACACTACTCAACGCCAGCAACAGTTTCATAATTCCATAGTTAATACAGTTGAAAAAGACAAATGTCCATCAATTTCAAGAGTAGAGAAGATGTGGATGAACGGAGGGGTAGTTGGAATGTTTAAGCTTTGTTTCCTCCAGCAGATCTTGGAACCCATAAGATAAGAACCAATGTGACCTAAATGAATATTTCATTCTTGATCCCAAAATTGCCATCAGATTGGAATTTTTTTATATGGGGAAATTTCTTTTACCCATTGGGTTATTTGCCTTCCTCTGAGTCCAATTTTGTTTGCATCCGAGGTTTAATTAATGCTTTACTGATTTTTTTGTTTACTTATAAAAACTTAACTATGCCCTTTTTTGATAACAATTATACCCTAATTGCTGATGAGTCTTGGACTGGCCTACAGAGGAGCAGGGAAAACCCCCAGTGGGCCACTGGACATGGCATGGCTGACCAAGACCTTTAGGCATGGCTGACCAAGAGCCTTTCAAGGAGAAAGGCAAAGAAAGAGAGAAAGAAAATAAGTCATATACATTAGTTGTAGGGAGGGCCCCAAGAATCAACTCCACTGGTGTTCCCCAAGCACCCTAGTCCTACCCAGTTTTTGATTGACCTGCAACAATCTCTTTGCTTGCTGGTTTAATACATTGCTGTGTGGCTTACTCTCAGGGCCACATGTATGAACCTGTTTAGGGCTAAAACTCACTCTTTTGCCCATAGGTTACTATGGGCAAAAAAGTGAGTTTTAGACCTAAACAGGTTCATACATGTGGCCTTTAATGTTCATATCTACTTTACTTGGTCAGTATATGTCTTCTGCCATCTGCTTCAAGTGTATATATTCCAGTAAGATTTGTTACTTTTACCAGGGATAATAGCTTTGTGTGAATACCCAGGTATCTGGGAGAACAACGTATTCTATGGGAAAAGGGAAACTATAGATACATAACATAATTTATCCCTAATTGCCTGGCTGCATTTGGAGAACATTACAGAGGTGTTATAAATCACTTTTAGGAATCGGATCTTAGAACAATCTGTACTATTGATGACAAATGATAGAAAAGTAGGACAGAAACTGGAGTCTAGGTTTATTTCAGAAAGTACAGATGCTATCTGGAGAATGTATGCTGGTAGATGGTCTGATAAATTTGTTTTGGGCGAGGCTGAGGGAAAAGTGGTATCAAGAGCTACTCCTCAGTTGTGCAATGCTATTAATGGGCAATCATATGCTCAATAATTAAACAAGTTGATCATCTTATAGATATTTGAGCAATGTTATTAACTTATAATTGCTTCCCATGCATCTTATATGAATGCCCTGCTTGCAGATAGGATGGTGAAATGTTTTTGCATGTGGAATGCAATTAAATACAAACCTGAAATAAGTACAGTAGATCTGTTTCAAAAAGAGGGACATCAATACTGAAATTGCATAGCTCAATGGAACAGTCATGTGCTTAATGACTCCATAAGCAAAACTGCTTGTAACAAAAAGATATTTTTAACTAAATTGCCATCCCGAATTTATTAAGTATTTATAAAGAGGCATGGAGTATCTTGGTTATAACAAAAGGTTAAAGACTTAAATTTATTTAGTCTCAACAAGAGACTTTTAAAGGGGGAACGTGATTAACTTTTATAAGCTCATACTAAAATTATAGTAAAAAGCTGTTTTATATAAATCTCCTTCAAAAGAAAAGAAGGCACTCCCTTTGTCTGGAGAAAATAGATTCAGTCTCCAAACGCAACAAGCATTCTCTACCATAAGAACGGTGAATCTGTGGAAAAGCCGCTTTAGGGGTTGGTCACAGCAGGAGCAATTGAGGATTTAAAAAAGTCTCAGACAATTAACTACAGCAGATAATATTAACCCTTATGTAGTAATATGTAATTATTATGTATTATGTAATATTCTTAAAATGAATTGTTAAAGGTTAATTTAGCCTGAATGCCTATCAAGATCAGGGAGGAATCTTTTCCTTTTAGGGAAGATTGGCTCCTATCTTATGGGTTTCTTACCTACTTCTACTTTGATAAGGGGATAAAAAGTTCTAAAGTTACCGATATAACTCTCCTTCATTGGCATCTTCTCTCTGTACTCGGTCGAACATGATAGATGGTCATGTGACCACTGCAGTCACTAAGTAGTGATGTTCCGGAGCAGGAAGTCAACAGAAGACCAGCAGTGTTATGAAATGGGGGGTGACTACAAAGGAGAGTTGCTTTTTTCTATTTCTCTGCAGCAGCATCAGCAGCAATAAAGTAAAACTAGGTGGAGACCCCTTTAAATTAAAATAAAATAAATAAAAATAATCCAAATAAAACATTTAATATAAAACCACCAACCTCCTCTCATTTACTAATCCTTATGTACAAAAAAATATTACAAATATTAACCAAAATTAATCTTCTCATTCTAAATAGTAATTTGGTCTCTTCCAGAGGTTCTTGATTTATATATTGATAAATTATACACTCACCGGCCACTTTATTAGGTACACCTGTCCAACTGCTCGTTAACACTTAATTTCTAATCAGCCAATCACATGGCGGCAACTCAGTGCATTTAGGCATGTAGACATGGTCAAGACAATCTCCTGCAGTTCAAACCGGAGCATCAGTATGGGAAGAAAGGTGATTTGAGTGCCTTTGAACGTGGCATGGTTGTTGGTGCCAGAAGGGTGGGTCTGAGTATTTCAGAAAACTGCTGATCTCCTGGGATTTTCAAGCACAACCATCTCTAGGGTTTACAGAGAATGGTCCGAAAAGAAAAAAACATCCAGTGAGCGGCAGTCCTGTGGGCGGAAATGCCTTGTTGAAGCCAGAGGTCAAAGGAGAAAGGCAGACGACTGGTTGAGCTGATAGAAAAAGGGAACAGTGACTCAAATTTGCCACCCGTTACAACCAAGGTAGGCAGAAGAGCATCTCTGAACGCACAGTACGGGAAATTGAGGCAGATGGCTACAGCAGCAGAAGACCACAACCCCGGGGGCCACTCCTTTCAGCTAAGAACAGGAAACTGAGGCTCCAATTTGCCCAAGCTCATCGAAAAAATTGGACAGTAAAAAGATTGGAAAAACGTTGCCTGGTCTGATGAGTCTCGATTTCTGCTGCGACATTCGGATGGTAGGGTCAGAATTTGGCGTCAACAACATGAAAGGGATGGATCCATCCCTGCCTTGTATCAACGGTTTCAGGCTGGTGGTGGTGGTGTCATGGTGTGGGGAATATTTTCTTGGCACTCTTTGGGCCCCTTTGGTACCAATTGGAGCATGGGTTTCAACACCTTGTGGAATCTATGCCACGAAGAATTTTAAGCAATTTTTGAAGGCAACAGGGTGTCCAACCCGTGACTAGCCTGGTGTACCTAATAACGTGGCCGGTGAGTGTATATTTATACATAAATACAGAAAATTCATATCTGTCACTCAGAATGTAATTCAAAATATAATATTAAACAATGTGGATTTTGAGTAAACATATTATTACTGAAACTTTCATATCATTTATGTATAATAGTAACTCCACTACTATTTACCCAATAAGTTCACCAAGTTAAGTTGATAGACTTAACTGATTTAACACATCTAAAGAATATAAAGCTCTAAGACTGGAAGAGTTTTTATGTATAAAAAGTTGAAGAGTTTGCCCCAATTAGACATCCATCCTCAAAAGAAGGACACCCCTTCATGACATCCATATACCCTGTTGGGGAACATGGACAGGGGCTGCATAATTTGAACAACCCTTTTAAGATTTGAACCACTGATGAACTTTACCAGTGGTAACACAAATGCCAAAGATACTCTAAAGGCAAAATGACAATTTGTGTAGGATGTCAGAAACATTCCAAAATATATCAGTGTTCATATTTTTAAAAGATGGAAAGAAGCTGCACAAAGTATGGCAAGATGGAAATAAATGATATCCAAAAGTAATTTTATGAAAACTCTGGAGAACATAGATTATTTTATGTCTTTCTTACAGCAAATAAAGCATTCTTCTGTAAAAATATCAAACCACCAACCAACAAGGTGGTAATGGTGTGATGGTGTGGGAATAATTTACAGCCAAAGTATCTAGCCATTGTTAAATCAACAATAAATTTTGCAGTGTATCAAAATATTCACAGAAGCAATGTTTGACCTCCTTTGTATAAGACAAATCAAATTTAGGTGTCTAGTAGGACATACCTAACAGGTACTACCACATAACAGCCCCTTATTTCTAATGCAACAATAACGTAAACTTGTATGTTGGTAATCTGGTTCCATTTACAGTATCTAGTAGTAAATTTTGTTTTGTACAATTTGTTTTAAATTCAGTCTATGGTGTTCAACATGGGTCTTTAGCAGTCGTAAAGACAGAGCTATAATATGGTAGTATGCCTAGAGTCTTAGATTTAGATTGTAGGTTTGGCATATAGTGCATCTCGGGACAGGACTTGGAATCTGACAGAATACAATTGTGAAACATTCAGTTCGACTTCCTATATATTGAAGTGTTTTTGAAGAATATCTCTGTATTTATGGCATCTGACGGTGCCTGTATGACCGCAAATGGAGTATATGTGGTTCTATACTATGGAGCCAAAGAGGTTCTGTGCCTATGTGAACAAGTTGTGAATGGAAATGTATCACCAATTTTTTTTGTTACTATTGATTGGAAATAGATGATAATTCTTAATCTTTTTTTCTTGGCTTTTTTATTTTCTCAGTGTAGATTTTTTAATTCTCTTTATGATTACAGGGGCAGAGATTTTTTTTTTAAAGCATTGTAGGTGACCTTGGAAGAGGTAAATGAATAAGGAAAGTGGAAAGAGAACTGTGCCCACATTGTGTTATGCCAATCTTATGTTACCTGTACATTGGTGGAACTTGTGTGTGATGATAATAAAGAAACTGCTGAAAAACTACTGCCCCAAAAGGGATGACCCCACCCAACCCACTTTTACAGCTACATGGGCCCATAGCCATGTCCATTTGATCACCAATCTTGGTGACTTTTTTATCAGCTTGTATCATAATCTGTGTTTGTAACTTACTACATAGAGATATTGGTCAGATATAATTCCCCTGAAGAACCGTATCACACATGGGAAAATGAGTCAGGTCTTTAATCCAAACCATGCAGTGACTACTGTTTCCTAGTACTGTATAGCATAGTTTGTGCCAAGGGGTAGCCAACGTAGGGTGATGTCATCCCTTTTGGGGTGGTAGCACCACCATTCAGGCAGGATGTGACAGGGATGGCTAGGGTGTAGGTATAGATGTTTTTTTTGGTCACTACTTGTGTACATGGGAATATTTTTGCGTTTTTCTCTAAAGAAAAACATATCTTGAGTCACCCATAGACTAACAGTGTTCCGCCTCTGAATCGGTCATGCGAGAACACTGGTACAACTACCTGAAGCTCTACCCTACTGGCAAAATCGTTGTATTGATGGTGGATATATCTATGGAAATTGTTTGGTATTTTGATTGTGTCTAAAAATCATATTTTATATGTGTAAAGGTATATAATAAAAGTTCAATTTTAGCTGTTATTCTAAATTGGTGTCTTCTAAGATATGGCTACTTTGCTCTCCCCCCCCATTTTTTCTTTTACGGGACTGTTTTCTCATGGTTTTTGTATTTCAGTATAGTATTTAGTCATCTTACCAATGACCCCCACTGTAAGACAGTATCTCCTTGACGGTGCATTAAATGGTTATTACTATGCAAGTGTCGACTAAGTAACATCATCAGGCCATATCCAGTAATGTAAAATAAAAACCTATCATGCTTCACATTAATATAATATTAGGGCCTTAACTTTGACACTTGCAATAGCTTTGAGAGCAAAGGGAGCAAATCATTTCAGTACCTCTGTCACAAAGACTATTCTGTGATGATGTAAGGGCACGACTAATATGAAAAAAAATGCTTTTTATCTCTGTATAAAATGACACAGGAAAATATCTATCACTGTCTATTCTTGTCAGGTTTGCAGCAGTGCACTCGTAAAACAAATTGAGAGGCTTAAATCTTCAGGACAGAAATCAATACAAGGATAAGTAAGGAACACGCAAAAGCAGACAACCAGGGATTTATTTCCCAGAAAATGTTTTTTCAATAGATTCACAGATGATAAATTTTAAGTGGACAGAATAGAAGGATTTGTCTAGTAGTTTCTTCTCACCTACAGTTTCATTGTAGGACTATATAAAAAGCAGCCCCTCCGCAGGTTATAGACTACATAGGTTAATATATCATGTAGCTTGACCTGCTGTGGAGCGATACAGGAGATGGCAGATCGGGAAGACAGTTTTTATCAGGTATAACATTTTGTACTGTAACAGAGACAGAATGATTAACAATCCAATGCGAAGAGAGCTGAGGAGAACACTGTGACAAAGATCCTTAGATCTTACTGAACCAAATGAAACACTCAGGTACATGGTCAAGTCCCATGGTCAGTCATAAGCTTTAGATAAACTCTTAACCAGAATATCATTTTACTGCTTAAATAGCATATCACAGGACTATTACTCCATAGGCTGGGGCTACAGGAAATTTGCAGTAATTATAACAAGGGCCAAATTGTCATAGCTAAACTACCAGGACACAGCATCTTCAAGGTGGGAGGCTTTGTGGACTGTTCTCAAAATGTAGTGGTTAGAACCTACCAAAAGTGGCCCAAATAGAGGCAACCTGTGAATGTGCAACTAGGTCATGGTTGTTCTCAGTAGAGCTAATGCAATTTCAGTTGCTATGATAGAAAGTTTTGAGAACACACGGTCTGCTGCCTATGGGGCCACATAGCTACAGTTCAAAGTGCACATGCTGATTCCTGCTTACTGCTAAAAGTGCCTACAATGAGCATCAAAACTGGACCATAGAGTAATGGAAGAAATTCCCCTTTGTTATGAAACCTTTTTTTTTTACATCATGTGGTGATCCGAATGTATCACTTAACTGGGGAGGAAATGGAACCAAGATGCAGTAATGGGACTACTCTTATGTAAAACCTCAGGTCGACATAAATTTTACCTTTACAAATACCCCTACCTAAACATGGTTGCAGACTAAGTACACTCCATAGCAATGGTGCTGCCTGAAGAACGTTGCCTCTTCTAGCGAGATAATACACATGAATGGTTTGAGGAATAATACAAAGAATTTAAGATGTTGACTTGGCCTCCAAATTCCCCCAATCTTAAATGAATGGGACATCTGTTGGATATGCTGGAAAAACATGTCTGATCCATGGAGGACCTGACCTACCTCGCAATTTTGTGTCTACTGCAGGGGTGCAAAACACACGGCCCCAGTGCCCTTCTGTGCGACCCCCCAGCCATCGGAATACGAACATGCTTTATCTCTGTCCTCAAATTCAGAAAGTAATATTCATCTTTTGACAGCTACATTCAACTGATGGCACTATAATGGTGGGCACTGTATGGCTGGCCTTGTTATGGTGGGCATTGTATGGCTGGCCCTCTTATGGTGGACAGTGTATGGTTAGCACTGTTATGGTGGGCACTATATGGCTGACACTGTTCTGTTGGGCACTGTGTGGCTGGCACTGTTATGGTGGGAACTGTATAGCTTGCACTGTTATAGTGGACACCATATGGCTGGCACTTTAGGGCTGTATATAATATTTTAGGTAACCTAAATGAGCAATCCAGTAAAAATTGTTTTTATATTATCTCTGGATTTTTCCCGACACAATCATGGCAGATCCACAAGATATAAAATGTCTGATGGGTTTGAGACTCCAGAGAGGAGGAGATGAGTTGGAGAGGAGGCTATATATATGTGTCTTGTTCTCTCTGGTTATAATAGTGAAACAGAACCCCTGGTCTACTGCATAGCTAGGCAAAGCAAAACTTGAGGACTAAAGGACATATACTTACTAGTATTTTTATATGTGGTAAAAATGCTTTTTTATGCATCTGTTTGGTTTGCGTTAATCTTTATAATAAGTGAAATAAATCTTTTAGTTGAAAAGAAAACCCAGCTAGAACATATGCTGCACATGTGTAAGGGCTGGATTTACTTCCATAACACAAATTGTGGCCAGTATGGGAGTACATCATGATTCTTTCATTGAAATAAATAACTGAACACAAGGGAAAGGGCTTAATGCAAATGCAATCACATGTAATTCAATGCACTTGGTTGTACTTCTGTTCTTGCAAAGTATATATCTGAGGGAGATGTAGGTTTAACAAAAGATAGCATTAATTTCTGTTAGATAGCAGCAGGCAGATGAGAGATCTCCAGCAATTTGTCAGATGGGGAATCCAAACATTTGTGGGGAACTACAGTAACAAATTTGTTATAGTAAAGAAACCTATTTAGATGATCTATACATTAAGGACGTAACTAGAAAAATGACCACAATAAATAATAAAGAGGAACTGGGTGCTACCAATGTGTGACAAAACATATAATACAAGCTAGCAAGAGAAAGGAAGACACATAAAAGCTGAGGGTCCACCAGCATACTTTTTTCACCTTCTATTTGGACTGTGTTGCTGCACACTCTACCCTAAATGTGCTTATATTCATTATTCTTTACAATATATCTTCTCATATATGTTGTGTTTCACTGTGATTCCACTATTTGTGGCACTTCACACTTGCAATTTATTATTATTTTTTTTCTTCTTGGTATTGAACTTTTCCAAGATTAGGTTCTGTTCCAATACAGACTACAGACAGTCTAAAGACTACAGACAGTCTACAGACTACAGACAGTCTACAGACCTTGCATATCTTTAGCCATTGGCTTTTTCATTATTTTTCTTTTCTTTTTGGTTTTTGTCCCTAATAAAGATCTATTTTTTTAATTATTATTTTCGTTCTGCTCCCTTCTATGTATATTCCATTCTCTTGCTGATCTATACATTAAGACAAAGTCCAAGGCTCAGCTGTACCTCAGAAGTAGGTCAAAACATTATCCTTCAAAAACTCAGATTTTTCCCAAATTCTCTATAACGTCTTATAAAAACATTAAAAAATGCTTTGCTTTAAAAATTACGGTTGCTATTGAAAATGACAGTGCACTTTTGAATTCTTTATAGTAATATCAGAGGACTTGAAAGGTGATACTCTTAGGAATTTTAGAATTATCATCACAGGTACAGTATATGGCCATAGTACGTAGAGGTTTTCCTGTTCAAAGCATTTATGACTGACAAGTGTGGATCACACCACTGTGACCCCTTCGGATGGGGGGACATGCACCTCCTGACTCAGTTAGGGATAGAAAAGATTGCCATCAGATGTAGAGCAGTCCCTGTTTTTTGGTATCCTATGGATATGAACAAACACTACCGCGTACTCTACTTTAAACACAATATAAGGGTGTAGAGAACCCTAGATACAATGGAATAAAGTCCTGGGTATACCAATATAATAATGACAAAAAACAACTACAGGTATAGCACCTAGAATAAAGATACATAAGAATAACTTTTAATATGAAAAATTTAAATAAAACCTAAAAACGGAAAGAACCCTCAGATATACCCTATAAACAAAAACTGCCTCCCACAAAGTGGGGAAGTCGCCCCAAAAAAGGGCGCCCCCACACTGGAACCCTAAACTAACCCTGTCCCTAGCTACATCTACATACAAAAAAGACACAAAACAAAACAAATAAAGTGCATGAACTAAAAATGGCTGGATCAATAACCAATAAATAATACAATACACGTTGATGTTCCAAAATGATGTAAGCTAATAGTGCGTACAAAAAAAAATTAATAACGCACAAATATTCCAACGCTTTCCCCCCTTATGCTGGGGTTCATCAGGGAATAAGATTCAGATGAATGATCGCTAATACGGAACATCTGAAAAAAAGATTCAAACAAATGTAGACAATAGATTAAACTCACGTCCCTTAGTGTTGGTAAACAGGGCTGAAAAGATAAGAAACGGCGTCCAAGATGAAAAACAAGGGAAATCCCCGCGGTAACGATACTGAGACAGGTCCAAGCAGAAAACAAATTCAAAGATTTCGAAAGCCGAACATTTTACAAAGTCAATACAAAAAATTTTGCCATCAGCTGTTGGCTCATTTACCCCCCGCAAAGCCTTGTATGCAAACGCCGAATGCCAAAGTATCAAGGCACTGTGACTACAAGGCCGGCATGCAATGCCGGAAGATACCTAGCGCTTGCGCATTAAAGGGCAGAGAGAGACATATGGTTCAGTGGACTACACTAACCCTAATCCCATTGCCGCGCTTCCCGGCGCATGCGCAGTAGCGCCTAAGACGTGCGTGGGCAACTACGAATCAGAAGGAGCCCCCAATTATATGAGCCAAGATAGATAAAACATTATGGCAATACAGAAGCGCCTAAGAATGTATTTATAAATTACAAGTAAAGGCCGGTGGAACCAAATACTTAGACACAACTAAAATAATTGTGGACTGATAGGACCCCGTAAAATAGCCAAACGCTAAGGATACAGAAGATTACTGCAAACTAATAATGTTATACAACTTTCATTAAATATGATCATACCAGATAAGGCTTGCTAATACTGAATTTGAACATGATAAAAACATAAAAATATAAATTAATCACAAATTTAGATAACCAATACAATCATGATAAGTAGAAATAAACATGCGTGTCCATGATAGAGCACTATGGCACACCATATACATTATTTACACGATTTAAATTTTATGTAATATTCAATAAATCAAGCGAGATATTAAATGAATGGAGCAAAAGACAAAAATCATTTAGACCCTTTGGTTTCATGGTTTTGAGATGGAAAATCCAATGTGTTTCTCGTTGTAATAATTTACGTTCGAAATGTCCCCCACGTGGAGATGGTGAAACAACCTCAATTACAGAGAACGATAGAGCAAGTGGGTTGTCACAAATGGAAAGTATTCATATGGCGTGAGACGGGAGAATCCCTTTTTGTGTGTAATGTCGCCGATATTTTCTAAGACACGACGTCTCAGTTCTCGCTTAGTCTTTCCAACATACATGGACGGGCATGGACAGGAGCACTGATATATAACCCCTTTTTCGTTTTAAACATTTTCGCATAGCTGTACATCTAAAGATACGGCCCGTCGGTATACATCTAAAAGACTTGGAGATCAATTAGCCCACATGCTTTACAGCTCCCACATCTATATGTCCCAACTGATTTTGCAGTCAGCCAGGAAGGGGAAGGACGGGGAGGAGTATATAAGCTATGTATCAATCGATCCCCAATATTTCTCCCCCTTCTAAATGTAATTACTGGGGCTGGATCAACAAATTGGGACAAGATATGCTCCTGGGTGAGCAAAGGCCAGAAGCTCTTGATAAGAGAGCGAATCTGAGAGGACGCAAGATCAAAAGTACCAATAATGCGAGTTGACTCACTATCCTTATTGCGCGAATGAGCCTGTAGAAATAGATTTCTGTCTGTATCGCATGCAAATGAGTATGCCTGAGATAAAACCTTTTTAGGGTAACCTCGCTCCAGAAATCTTGTTTTTAATCTATCAGCTTCTTTTTTATAGAGCTGTATAGAAGAGCAGCTTCTACGGGTTCTAATATACTCCCTTCGGGAAAACCCTGTTTTAAAGGGCGTGGATGGAAACTCTCCCATTTTAAAAGGCTGTTACCTGCTGTTGCTTTTTATAAATAGTTGTTTCTAAGGTCCCATCAATGGATTTTCTTAAACATGAGGTCCAAAATACTAGCTCACGGTCATTAATTTCGAACGTGAACTTCAGACCCACAGTGTTGACGTTGAGGCTCTCAATGAAAGAGAGAAAGGCCTCTCGTCACCCGACCACAATATGATGATGCACAATATAGCGTCCCCAGAAACAATGTTACTAAAAAAGTTTTGAAAGCACCTTGAGAAGACTATAGTACTCTCCCACCAGCCCAGGAACAGATTAGCATACGTGGGGGCCACTGGGGTCCCCATGGCTGTGCCCCTGAGCTGGTGGAAGTACTTTCCATCAAAGGTGAAAAAATTATGTGTTAAGATAAACCACAAGAGCTTCAACACAAAGGCATTGTGTGTCTGTAGAAAGGAACTCCTTGTGGCCAGGTAATATTCAACAGCACCCAAACCCCTTTCATGGGGGATGGAGCTGTAGAGAGCCTCAACGTCAACACTGCATAGCCAAACGTCCTCCTCCACAGTCATGCCATCCAATTTTACCAGCAGATCTGTGCTTTCCATTGTGACAACCCACTTGCTCTATCGTTCTCTGAAATTGAGGTTGTTTCACCATCTCCACGTGGGGGAGATTTCGACCGTAAATTATTACAAACGAGAAACCCATTGGATTTTCAATCTCAAAACCTTGAAACCAATGGTCTAAATGATTTTTTGTCTTTTGCTCCATTCATTTAATATCTTGCTTGATTTATTGAATATTACATATAAATTATCAGTGTAAATAATGTAATATGGGATGCCATAGTGCTCTATCATGGACATGCATGTTTATTTCTACTTATCATGATTTGAATTTGGTTTTCTAAAAATTTGTGATTAATTTATATTGCTATATGTTTATTATCATGTTAAAATAAAGTATTAGCAAGCCATTTCAGGTATGATCATATTTAATGAAAGTTGTATACACATATATTAGTTTGAAGTAATCGTCTGTATCCTTAGCGCTTTGGCTATTTATACGGCTCACTATCAGTCCACAATTATATAGTTGTGTTAAAATATTTGGTTCCACCGGCCCTTTTTCCTTGTAATTTTTAGTATACATCTTAGGCGCTTCTGTATTGCCATAATGTATATCTATCTAGGCTCATACTAATTGTGGCTCCCTTCTGATCTTGTAGTTGCCGACGCACGTCTTAGGCGCTACTGCGCATGTGCCGGGAAGCAGCGGCAATGCATTAGGGTTAGTGTAGTCCACTGAACCATATGTCTCTCTCTGCCCTTTATTGCGCATGCGCTAGGTATCTTCCGGCATTGCATCCGGACCTTGTAGTCCCAGTGCCTCTGATACATTTTGCATTCGGCTTTGCATACAAGGGTTTGCGGGAGGTAAATGCCCAACAGCTGATGCTAATTTGTTGTACCTGACTTTTCTATATGTTCGGCTTGCGAATCTTTGAATTTGTTACGCTTGGACCTGTCTCAGTAATCGTACCGCGAGGATCCGTTTGTTTTTCATCTTGGACCCCGTTTCTTATCTTGACAGCCCTGTTTACCAACACTAAGGGACGTGAGTTTAATCTATTGTCTACATTTGTTTGAATTTTTTTCTTCAGATATTCCGTATTAGCGATCATTCATCTGAATCTATCCCCGATGAAACCAGCATCAAGGGGGAAACGCATTGGAATATTGTGGGGTTATTAATTTTTTTTGTAAGCACTATTAGCTTAAAATCATTTTGGAACATCAAGTATATTGTATTATATTGGTTATTGATCACAGCACATTTTTAGTTCATGCACTTTATTTGTTTTGTATGTGTCTTTTTGTTTTGAATGTAGCTAGGGACAGGGTTAGTTTAGGTTTCCCGTGTGGGGGCCCCTTTTTGGGCGAAATTCCCCACTTTGTGGCAGGCAGTTTTTGTGATAGGGTATATCTGAGGGTTCTTTCCGTTTTTAGGTTTTATAATTCTCATATTAAAAGTTATGTCTTATGTATCTTTATTCTAGGTGCTATACCTGTAGTTGTTTTTTATCCTATGGATATGACTTAATTGTTTCAGATGGTGATACTCCCTAAATGATGTCTTACACAAGATTGAGCTATATGCATTGGGTATGTATAGAGGCAAATAGACTCATTGCTGCTCTGTGCCATAACATGGTGCCATTGGGCAGCACATTATTACAGCATCCAAGAGAAAAACCTCTATATGTAATTGGAGGCATATGGCAGTACAGGCCACACAATTCTAGGAGTGTTGTATAATGGAGCCGTACAAATTAGAGCTTGTATACAGCCGTAACAGAGACTTTAATTGTATGAGGAAACAGTTTCAGGCTATATTCACATGCTGGAGTTTAGCATGCATTCTGCTCCGAAATCCACATGGATTTTACTGGGAATCCACATTGCATTATATGTTAATGGGAATGTACGCTATAGTTGATACAATGAACTACAGAGCAAATTTCTGCTGTTATGATATTCACATCAAAGCAAAAGGACAGTGACATGTCATTTATTAATCTGGTTTCCAATCAGATTCCACGTTGGTAGCTGCGACTGATAGACAAGATGATGATTACCCCCTTTATAAACTTCCAAAAACTGCACTGAAATCCACCACATTTAAAGTCAAAATCTGCAGCACATAGTGCCAACTGCGCTTTGTAATGCGCCCAATCTCGTGGGAGGCGTGGCGCACTAGAAGTGCAATGAAGCTACTTATTTGTAGCTTTGCTACGGCATTTCTAGGTGCATTATAGCTGGAACAGGTAGAGCACTTTCAAAGTGCTATACCTGAGCCAGAAATGTCGCCCTAGCGCTGGAATGCGCCTGATTTATGACCTGCTGTAGAGTGGGTTCGTACATCAGGTGCATTCTAGACTGTTAGGCGCATAAAATTTGGCGTGTTAACGCCAAATTTCATACATGTCGCCCATACTGTCTATTTTTTAAAATCTACAACAAATCTGCAATTAAATTTTATTCACAGCAGCAAGCCTGTCCCAAATTCACACCAAAATACCCACAATTTGGAGTAGATTTTCTGCGGCGCATTTACCTAGGAATGTGCTGCATTTCGAGTAGAGATTGTTTTTTAATTGATCTTTGTTTGCATAAGGCTGCAACATCACAATTGGTCCTAACATCACAGTTATGGCTTCCACTTAACGTACCTGTCAGGACATTCAGTATATGTTAAACTGATGCTTCCGAGTGGCATCCATCACCCACAGTGTCCTATTGTAATAATATGTATACGGTTAATGTAGCGGCTCATTGACATTTAAGGGGCCAGCGTGCCGGTAATTGGTTGATTTCCGGGATGACCCTATATATCTGGGACACTCCCACTACTTCCCCACCAGATCTATAGTGCCTAGTGCTATAAAGAAAGCGTTCCAGAGTGCATTCCTTACTTGCCGTGTTCCTGACCCATTGTTACGTCTTCTGACTACAAACCTCTGCCTTGACCTTCCTGCCTGTCCCCAACTACAAGTTTGCTTCATGAGTCGGTCGCCATCGCAAGCAAGTCGTGTCAGGGGTAGCGACCTGGTAGGACTCCTGCTGTGGCAAGCCCAACCTGCCTTGCGGCAGGATCTGTTGATCACCAGGACTTACTTAGATTCCACTTCCTGGCGTGGCTTCTACCACTGCTTGTGATGGTCAAAAGGATCCACTACTCCAGCCGGCCACGGATCCCGCCTCTATAATGTGGTGTTGCTCTCACAACCATTATGGCCCAGCAGTCACAGCAAATTGTGCAACAGGCGCAACAGTTAAGCCAACTTTACGACATGATACAGCAGCTCCTCACTGCCTAGCAGCAGCCGCAGCCTCCTCCCCTGGTCTCTTCTACACCTGTTGCCCCAATGGCACCCATCGGCCCCAAGCTCTGGTTATCTTGCCAATAAAGTTCGACGGGGACCCGAAACTCTGCAGGGGGTTCATTACTCAGTGCTCCATGCATGTGGAATTGATGGCTGACCAGTTCCTGACTGAACGGTCCAAGGTGGCGTTTGTGGTCAGCCTTGTCTCTGGGAAGGCCCCGGCTTGGGCCACTCCTCTTTACAGGCTTTACTAGCAAAATTCTGCAGTGTTTTTAAGGAACCTGCATGTCTGTCATCTGCTGAAGCAGCACTCCTGAACCTTCAACAAGGGGACTCCTCGGTCGGAGACTACACTGTTCAGTTTCGTACTTTCGTACATTCAAAAAGGGCCTCTCCAGCAGGGAGCAAGAGACATTATTTTTTCCTTGAGTGAGCTTATTCACTTAGCCACCCGAATTAACATGCCCTTTAGCGAGAGACAAGAAGAACTCCATCAAGAACGTGATTCAGTCAGGTCATGTCATCTACCACATCTTGCTCCGATATTCCAGAGGCCTCCTCTGCCACTCCTACAGCCCTCTGGTGAGAAGCCCATGCAAGTAGACAGAGACCACTTGACCGAGCAAGGATGGTCCCAACGATGTGAGAATTTGTGGCACTATTGCGCCAGTCCTGAGCACTACCAAAGAGCCTGCCTGCAACCCAGAAATTTCATAAACACTTCCCTGGTGACCGTATCGCCTCCTGGTGGTCCGCCTGAACAAACCCCTGGTGATCTCCTCTGTCAGTGGTGAACTACTAAGGGATTCCATTCAGTTTTGTACGGAACCTGTATCTCTTCATGCAGGGGCTTTACACAAGGAGAAGATTGCATTTCATGCCTTGCCCCGCTCTTCCTCAGCAATTCTCCTGGGACTCCCGTGGCACCCCTCAAGCTTCTGCCTGGTCTGCCTCCTGAATGCCAGGACTTTTCTGACGTGTTCTTGGAGAAACAAGCTGACACCTTTCCACCTTGTCGTCCTTACAGCTGTCCTTTTGACATTCTGCCCGCTACTAGTCCTCCCTGGGGCAGGGTCTATCCATTATCTGTACCTGAGACTCATGCCATGTCAGCCTACATACAAGAGAACATCCGGAAGGACTTTATCCGCAAGTCCTCCTCTCCAGCCAGAGCTGCGTTCTTCTTTGCTGAGAAATAGAATGGTTTACTACGTCCGTGTATAGACTATTGCGGAGTCAACAAGATTGCTGTGAAGAACCATTCTCCTTTACCGTTAATCACAGAACTCTTTGATTGGCTCCGTGGAGCCAAGATTTTTTCTAAACTGGATGAAAATGATATTTTCAGAGACCTCTTGTACATCTGTGTTATCGTTTACCTAGATGACATTCTGGTGTCCTCACCCGACCTGGAGACCAATCGGATCTATGTGCGCCAGGTGCAGTAATCACTTGTACGCCTTCCATTTCTTGGGTATGTTGTCTCAGACAATGGTCTGCAGATGGACCCTGCGAAGATGTCTGCCATTCAGCAGTGGCCACGGCCAGTCAGTCTTCGGGCCATGCATCGTTTTCTGGGGTTCACCAATTATTATAGGCAGTTCATCCCCCATTTCACTACGCTGGTGGCACCAGTCATGGCCTCACCAAGAAGGGTGGCAACATTAAACTATGGCCTCCAGCAGCTGAAAGAGCCTTCTCTAAATTAAAATTGGCTCTCTCCTCTGCACCTATCCTGTCTTGACCAGACCTTAAAAAGTCTTTCTTTAGAGGTGGATGCCTCTTCTGTGGGGGCAGGGGCAGTCCCAAAGGCAAGACCCTTACATGTGGATTTCATTCTAAAACATTCTTGTGGAAAAGAATGACATCATCGGGGATCGGGAGCTACTGGCCATCAAGTTGGCCTTGGAAGATGACATCACCTCCTGGAGGGAGCTTGTCATTCAATCAGTGTTTGCACTGACCACAAAATTCCCCAGTACCTCCAGACGGCTCAACATCGCAATCCACGCCAAGCCAGGTGGTCCCTTTTCTTCTTGCAGTTCAACTTCGTGATTAATTTCCGTCCCGTAAAGAAAAACATCAAGGCCGATGCCCTCTCCCATGCTTCTGATGTGATCGGGGAGGAAGTCGTCGCTCAGCATAATATTTCCCCTGAACGGTTGGTTTGCACAACCCCATGTAATGACCGCTCAGCGAGCGGGAACTGGATCCACCGGTCACTGCTAGGAGTTGGTGTAACCTACGCTGGGGAGCGGAGTCTAAGGGGCCCCTTGTCTTCACCGGAGCCTGCTGCAACGTAGGACGGGCTTTGCTGCAGGGAATCCCCCAGGTCGCTACCCCCAACGCAGGACCCAGCGGTGACAGCCGAAGCAGATAGCGTGGGCACAGGGCCGACTGAAATGTGGAACTGGAGTAGGCAAGACACCGGAGCGTGGAACCAGAGTAGGCAGGACTGGCAAGGCAGGAGCGGAAACGTTGACTACGGAACCATCAGAGAGAACACTAGCAAATACCAATTAGGTACTGCCCCTTCAAATCTGAGAAGCTGCTCGCGCGTGCCCCTAGAGGCCGGCCGGGATAGTGCAGGCAGAAGCAGAGACTGCCGCACGGAGCAGGGGGAGGAAAAAGGACGCGGTCGGGTGAGTAGGTGCGCGGCGCAGCGCATGCTAGGGCTGGACGTGCCTGGGGTCGGGCGCTCGGTCCGTGGCACGGGAGGCGCCGGGGGCCAGGAGGCGCGAGTGGCCGCGGTCTGGGTGTCAGACCGCAGCGTTACATCCCCGTTGACCTCCGACATGTTCCACTGGTAAGACGTATGTGTGCCCTGCTCTCAGGAGGACGATTCTGAAATGGAGACATTGCTCTCTGGTGCCCGGTGCTCAAAAATCACATCAACTTATCTCTCGTTTCTACTGGTGGCCAGATCTTGCCAAGAATACTAAAGAATTTGGGGTACCACCTGTGCCACACCACCGACCGTTTATTTTGCTGCAACCTCTGCCGACTCCTAATACTCCATGGTCTCACGTGGTGATGTACTTCATCACCAATCTTCTGCCTTCCTCCGGTAATACTGTTATTTGGGTGGTCACAGATTGGTTTTCAAAAATGTCACACTTTCTTCCACTGCCTGGCTTACTCTCTGCTCCTCTTTCTAAAAGTTCTGGCACACACTCTGCTCCCAACTACAGGTGAAGTTGGATTTTTCCTCGGCTTACCATCCACATACAAACGGTCATGTGGAAAGCGTCAATAAGGTCCTAGGCAGTTATTTGCGTCAGAAGACGACTAATCCAGCCTGCTGCCGTGGGAGGAGTTTTCATACAACTCCTTGGACTCAGAGTCTGCTGATGCTTCTTGTCTATGGACTCCCTAGATTCCTGTGGTGGATGTCCTGGTTTGGGATATGACTTCCATTTGGGATCAGACACACTAGTCCCTGCAACGAATAGCAGTCCGTATGAAAGCTCAAGCGGACAAGAAAAGGAGACCTTACCCGTCCTTTGTGCCTGGAGATAAGGCGTGGCTGTCGGCCAAATACATTTGTCTCAAGATCCCCAGTTACAAGCAAGGTCCGTGCTTCCTGGGGCCTTTCGAGGTACTGGAGCATATCAGCCAGGGGCCTATAAGCTCCAGCTTCTGCCTACTATGCGCATCCCGAGCTGTTTTCATTTCTCCCTGCTGAAACCTCTAGTTCTAAACCGCCTCTCTTAGAAAGCCTCTCCTTCTCCTGAAACTGATTCCCCTAACTTTTTTGTGGTGAAAGAGATCTTGGTGATCAAAGGGAGGTGACATTTTCTCATCGACTGGAAAGAGTTCAGGCCAGAAGAAAAGTCATGAGAGCTGGAGGACAACATCTTGGACCGTGACTTGGTGCTAAACTTTCTCGAGTCTAGAAAGAAGGGGAGGCCAAAGTGTGGGGGTGTACAGTCACGAGCATAATCGTACCCTCTCTGCCTGTTCAGCGGCAGGGACAAGGGGCGCCATGGTCTGCATGTTGGGCCGCAGGTGCACTCATACTACCAGCAGTTACTTACCCTACCATGCTCCTGCTTCCCCGCGCTCCTCTGCCAGCCATTATGCCGGCTCACTGGGTTTTGAAGGGCCAGTGCGCCGTTAATTGGTTGATTGCCAGACGCTGACCCTATATATCTGGAACACTCCCACTACTTCCCTACCAGATCTATAGTGCCTCGTGCCATAGAGAAAGCGTTCCAGAGTGCATTCCTGCCTTGCCGTGTTCCTGACCCATTGTTAAGTCTTCTGACTATGAAGCTTTGCCGCCTGCCCTTCCAATATGGTTTTTTTTTAGGGGTTTTATTAAGTTTTATCCCCTTATGGTGTCCACAAACCTGAACTGGCGCCTAAATAAAATCGTATCGAAAATGAGACCCCGAAGTCCGGTAGGTGCTCCTCCTACTCTGTGGTTGAGCCAAAAAGCGCACTAGGGCTATATATGGGGTATCTCTGAAAATGGCAGAATCTGGGGAATCAATATTAAGTTGCATATCTCTGGTGTCAGCTACAGTGTTCCTGTGAATAATGGATAAAAACTGAAATTCTGAAAGGGTTAACACACTTCATAAATACTGTTTTTAATACTTTAAGGGGTGTAGTATGTTGAATGTCATTTATGGGGCTATCTAACATACAGACCCCTCAAAGCCACGTCAGAACTGGAATGGTCCCTAAAAAAATATATATTGCAAATTTTCTTAAATATTTGAAAAATGACTACTACATTTCTAAGCCCCCTAATGTCATAAACAATAAAAATACATTTTAAAAAAATGATACCAACATACAGTGGACATATGATAGATGCTCGTTCTAAACTATTTTGAATGAAATAACTAACTGTATTACACACAGAAATTTTTTGTAGTTTGAAAATGGCAAATTTTTAAAATTTTTCATGATATTTTGATATTTTTCACAAATAAACAAGGATTGTTTGGGCCAAACTTTCTTACTAATTTAAAGCCCAATGTGTAGCAGAAAACCTCTGAATCACTTGGATAGGTAAAAGTTTCAAAAAGTTATTCTCACATAAAGTGACACTTGTAAGATTTCAAAAATAGGGCTCTGTCAGGAAGGTTAAAACTGGTTGTGGTGGTAAGTGGTTAAACAGGTTTTCCCTTTGGGCAACGTCAGAGTTTTTTGACTACAACAGAATCAAACGAATTATGTTGTCAGGGAGTGTTTATTTAAATAAAGTTTTTTTGTGTTGATGGGGTGTTCTTCTTAGTACTTTTTAAATTTGTTAATAGAGATATCTGACAGACGCTTCTTAAAACAAGACCTCAGGCTCCACCCAAGGCTAAAACTAATACTGTGTCACTATTACTCCACTAACCAAAGCACTAGAGGTACTGGGAAGAGCCAGGTTACCATTTGAAGTAGACCTCTTCTGTGATGGTCCTCTTGTAGGGCGGCTATGGGATTGTATTTTTAGTATGGGAAGGGACCATTACTCATGGACTTTCCTTTCCTGATAGTATCAGGCTGCTGCTGCTGATGATTTTACTTCAGCTGGTTATATGTTGCTGTTTTCCTTTAATTATTTATTGATGATTTTCAATAAATAAATAAGGAAAAAAATATGTGAGGTACCCCCTTTTTTCATCACCAGCCAAGGTAAAAACAAAAGCAGCAGCCTGATACTATCTGAATGGGAAGGTCCATGGATACTGGTCCCTTCCCATCCTAAAAATAGCAGTCCACAGCTGCCTCAGAAGGAGACTATCACATTAGAAAGTCTGCTTCATATGTTAAACTGGCTCTTCCCAGTACCCCTGGTGTGTTAGGTACTGAGGTAATAGTCATAGTCCAAAGGGTCTATGTAGTCCAAAGAGGAAACTATAGAATATAGAAACATTACCCAGCCATTGGCTGGAAACTATCTAAAGTGTTTGGACAAGAAGGAACTTAAGCACTGAAAGTGCCTAGGGCAGCATAAATTCTTAGTAGGGCCACCCATATTAGGTAGGAGTTCCCTTTATAATGTAGGTAAGCAACATATTGGGTACCTAGATAGGCAACCGAACCATATTAGATATATAGATAAGCCACTAGTAGGGCCACCGGTAGTTAAATACCCAGGCAGGCAAATCCCCAAAGGTACATAGGCATGCAGACAAGGCCCCAGTAAGGTGTGTAGGCAAGCATGGCTCCATTAAGGTAGGAAGGCAGGCTGGAAAGGTTTAAGAGAGGTAGGTAGGCAGGCAATGTCCAAAGGAGGTAGGTAGACTGGCAAGTTCCCAGTAAGGTACATAGCCAGGCAATGCCCCAGTAAGGTACATAAGCAGGCCCAACTAGGTAGGTAAGAAAGTTGGAAAGGCCCCAGGGGGGGCAGGTAGTCCGGCAAGGCCCAAGGGAGGGAGGTAGGCAGGCAAGGTCCAAGGGAGGAAGGTAGGCAAGCAAAGCTTGCTTGTACGGCCTTTTTCATGGAGGAGGACCCACAGGAGTTGGCATCTTGTGTAGACAGAAGCTAATGTGCACCAAGCACTTCAGCGTTCTGCCTGCATTGGGTGGGGCTAGATTACTAGGGAAGTGGAGCCAGGCATCCAGGGCTCTTCTGTGTTGTGTATTGAGCTGCCTGGCATTTGCCCCCATGAGTTCAATGTGCTCATTAAGAAAAGTCAGCTTATGCATAAGTGCAGCTGGCATGCTCCTGCCTTTTCCTAACATGTGACATGGTGAGCAAGCGCTGCTCTGGAGCGGTGCCAGCTTTTTTGTTTGCAAAAAAAATTTCAGGCTGCAGAGAAGGTGGTCCATAGTGGTCCGGCACACTGGGAATATGCCCGGTCGGCAGATTACTAGTCCGGCATGCTGCCCAAATACAGTGATGACAGTTTTGCATATATACTAATACAAGGAAAGCTGTCAATCATTGTATGTGGGTGGGGTAAGCCGGACTTCTATTGTCTCTTAGGGAGTCTGGTCAGCATTTCCTCTGCTTCTTACTCAGAAATTTTGCTCCAAGTTGTATAACCCTACATATCACATAGCTCAGATTCTCTCCATCATATCCTGCTCTTGGAGAGGGTAGCATAAACTACCTGACAGGTTCCCTTTAAGTACAAACATATTATATTAATCAGATTTTCATGTTTTTCACAGACTAGTTGGCAAGAAATGAAATGCGAGTCTTACATATAGTGGGTGTAGTTAATTAATAGGATGCTATATAGAATTGCTCTCTCTCTCCATATAAAGGTCAATTACATGCTGGTCAGGTATTGTAGTACATATTCATGAGCAAGATCTCAGATGTTCATGGTAGGGTTCCACAGACATGTACTGTATGTACTATGATGATGATTGGGAACAAAAAAGTTGCAGTGAAAAGTAGCCAGTACATCTGAATGTCATCTAATGGGGATACAGTGACAATGACAGTGATTAACCAAGCAGCTATAAACTGCTCATTTCCCACATAACAAGAGAGTACACAGACTTTGAAATACACAAGCTCAGACAAGCCTACTGGTTAAATACAAACAACATTGATGAATATCACAGTCGCTTACAGCAAATGACTAGATCATATTTACTGATGTTGACAAGGATATGTATATGCAAATTATATGCAGAAGCACATCTGCATAGCTAAAACAAGACGCCCTCAGAGGCCCAACCATACATGACATTGGTAAAAATTGATCTAGACAGTTTGTGTTAAGGATGCTGTGAGACTCCATCAAGCTGGAATGGAGGTCAAAACACTAGCGCAAATGTATAATAGTCTAATATATATATGTTTTTAAAGGTGGTAACTTGTTACATTCCTCATACAGGAAATTTAGCTACATCTAAGAAAACATCCAGACGCTGCCTGATGATTTGTCTACATACATCATGGTAATGTCTATGACACAAGTCCGGTGCCCATAGTGACATAGCCCGTTAACTAGACTCTTATCCTTTTGTGTATTCCTTTCATGTGGGAAATTGAAAACTAATATAATTTAGGAATTTGAAAAGTGACCTTTATCCCATTTACAATACAAAGACAGAATAAACTATAATTTGTTCAGATTGAAAAACTAGGCTATAGCTGAAGAACTGCTGAAACTAAGGACGACTGACACCAAGGTAGCTATGTCAGAAAAATAAGACTTTTCTAAAAGGCCCAGAGACAAGATGTGATTGCAAGGTGTAACTCGATCTCAGTATCCACAACATTTGGTAGCTATCCATGTTATTTTAAAGGGGCATTACCATATTTTTTCTTTTCACATCAACTAGCAACATGTGATTCTTATACAGATCTTTTACATTTTTTAATTGGGTGGTTGTATTTTTATTTATTTTTTTGAATTTTTTAAAGTTCCCCTATGTACATTATTTGCTCTGACTTCCCTGCCTTAAGCTCTGATAGCACAGCAGGGAGAAGATTGCTTGATGATCCTTCTTTCTGGTCAGCTCTAGTAAATTTTATCAGCAATAACATGATGAGTTTGAAAAAACCCCCTTCTTAGCCCCAGTGCAGAAAAAGATTACTTTCCTTTCCCACATTGCTCAATGTCTAGTATAATATTATCAATCCCTGTGGACAGAACAATGGCGCGATCATTATGCCATAACCTACTGTTTGCAATGCGACTATCTAGAGATAAGTAGCAACTGAAGTAAAGTGAGATTAGTCTGCCCTACCAAACAAAAGTTCTCACTCACAGCAAGAGAAGGACAATATTTTATGTATAATTTTTAAGTGCATAGGACTATAGAAAAAAACATACTGTAAACAATTCTAAAAAAAAGTTCTGCTTCTATATCCATGATGTATTCTGAAGTCATATTATTATGACCACCAGCTAATATCCAGAGTAACCACCATGTGTGTTACAGACAGCAGCTAGATAATCTGTGAAGTGACCCAATAAGGTCCTGGTAGGTTATCACAGGTATTTGGAGCCATTGCTAGAAGGTGTGTGGATCGAATTGGTTGCACAGATGCTTA
This sequence comes from Phyllomedusa bahiana, assembly GCA_025379985.1. NCBI lineage: Eukaryota > Metazoa > Chordata > Amphibia > Anura > Hylidae > Phyllomedusa > Phyllomedusa bahiana. Next base: position 12,824 of record JAODAL010031175.1, on the reverse strand, counting down.
TTTGGGTTCAGGTCTGGGGAATTGGGGGGACAGAGTACTACTTGGAAGTCTTGATCATGCTCTTCCAAATAATCTTGGAGATTTCTAGCTGTGTAACATGTCACATTGTCCTGCTAGAAGATCCTATCTACAACAGGAAAGACAACCAACATGTATGGGTATATGTTATCTGCAAGGATGGAGTCAAATCCAAATCCATTGAAAGTGCATTCCACATGGATAAGTGGCCCAGAGAATGCCACGAAAAATACCCCAGACCATAACGCTGCCACCACTAGCTTGTGTTCTTATAGCAATGGTCGCAGGGTGTTTGTTCTCTGATGTTTATTGCCTGACATGCCAACGTCCATCTGTTCGATGAAGCAGAAAACAGGCAGCCCTTTGCCAATCAGCTGAGGTCCAATTCTGAGCTGTGACAATTAAAGCCTTTTCTGCTAATACAACTTCGTTAGTATAGATGCAGTGACCATCTGTCTTCTTTGGAGCCCAATATGCAGTAGGGTTCATGGAACTGTTGTTTTAGATACATGTCTGGTAGGTTCAGTTTGGAGTGAGCGGCTCCACCATATTGTGTTGAGCCACCTTTGTGCACCTTCATAGTCGATGTTCACTTTTCACATCAATGGCATGTGATGCTTTGCAGTTTCCACATCACTTATTCACAATTATGCCATTTGTCTGCTCATGATATACTTTTACCATAGCAGCATGCAGACAGTGCACAAACTGCACAGTTTACAAAATTCTGCCAATCATGGCCAGAAATACTGTTAAATTGCCCCTCTAACCCATGACAGCAACAAGAGATATGTGTGCAGACAGTCTATTACATACCTATTACACACCTTCTATACCCACCAAGCCAGCTCCGGACACATGACTTGCTTCATAAGCTCTCTGCTGCCAACGTCAAAAAGAAGAAGTGGTCATAATACTGTGACTCGGCAATGCATAAGCTATACATTTTTTACATTAACAGACATATGCATACATTTGCATCTCTTTAGACAGTTTATTTTTCTCTCAGACAAATGTATTACATCAGCTGTATGGCCAAACGAGTTCAGCCACTTTTAAAGTCAGATGTAGATATCGATATTGATTTGCAGAAGAATAAGGGAAGGGCATAACTGGCATAACTGGCTGAATATCAAGCAGTGATTCACGGTATGTGGTCGCTGCCGCTGTACACTCATCCACTTTGTGTGGCATGCTGTTATGGCCCTTTGTCTTTTTTGGTGGTTGCTTTTAGTGGTCCTCGTGTTTCTAATGTGCATACATGCTGGTTCTGGATTGCCTGTGCACACTGCTAATTTTCTCACTTTACCTTGTCTTGAACTGTATCCTTTATTTATTTATTTATCCTTTATTTATTCTCCTTGTTTCCTGAGCAAAAACTGGGAGCACTCATTATGGTGCCTTAAAAGTTGGAACCATTTTTGAGTATGTTTGGGGCACTGATTCTGAAAATGACACCCGTTTTCCCCTATCAGCTTTAGTTTTGGAGATTTGGCATTGCCACTTTACCAAGCATGTACTGTTGAAAGTAGTGGTCACTCAATATTGTACTAAAGAAATATTAGACATTCTTGTGAAACAGAAAGGACATATATTTTAGAGCATTTAAAGAACACATGCAAAGAAAAACATGACTGTGCCTGAGCGACTTCAATTCTATTCATCTGCGCTACATATTTATAGACCAATTAATCACAAGAACAATGTAAAATCATGAATCTCAGAAACTAGAGCTGATAGAACAAAATGGATGGGATTTTCGGACTCAGCAGCACTCAGATACCCAGAATAAAGTCAAAGGGCGACATGTATGAAGCTCGCCGGGTCGGGGCGCGCTTTTCCGCTAGTTTTCCGGCGAAATCTGCGCCTGACTTATGTCGGGGCCGGGGCGCGCTCATACATCCTATGTAAAGTCCGCCGCGCCTCGCCAGTGTGTTAGGCGCAGTGCGGCGCTGCGCCTGAGATTCGCCGCCGGAGGTAGTGCACTCATACATGCGGGGAAAAGTCCGCCGCGCCCCGCAGTGCGGGGACTAAGGCGCAGTGCAGCGCTGCGCCGAAGATTCGCCGTCCGAGGAGGTGCACTCGTACATGCGGGGAAAAGTTCCCTGCGCCTCGCCAGTGTGTGGGGCACAGTGCGGGGACATGGGCGCAGTGCGGGACTTAGGCGCCGTGCAGGACTGCGCCGAAAATCTGTTCCGATGCGAGACAGACTGGAAAACGGCAAGAAATCATTCCACATGTCGGTGCAGAAAAAGTTATTCCCACATAAAGTGACACGTCAGATTTTAAAATCGGGCTCTATCAGGAAGGCCAAAACTGGCTCCAGCGGTAAGGGGTTAAAAATTTTTGACATTTTAAATATAATGTATAAACACTAAAAGGAATGTATTATCATTTTGTATTTTACTAATGTAAAATACACACTGGTATATACCCTTTCTCTTAATCTGTTTTTATCTTCTGCTGTGAATAGTTGTTTATCAATTCAATTTCAGTTACAATAACAAAAAAACCTGTCAGAAAATGACTCATTGGAAAAAAGCTAGTTAGACCAGCCTTTTACATGCCAGTCTTAGAATTATAGCAACTGCTGTTAAGCACATATTTTTAGCTGTATTACATCGCAATTAAATTTCTGCTTTAATATATGGTAGTTTCTGATCTAAATAATAGTGAATCTATTGGGGTGTTGGAGGTCACACCCTCTCTTGCTAAATCCTATAGACGTTTAAGAAAATAGAACAACACAAAAGTGGCAAAAAGTTGAAAATACCTACACAAATCAAGTCTTTTCCTGCCACTATAGTCACTGAAACATTGATACATTGATCTCATTGACTTATATAGTGGAGTGTTGTGGACATGCTTTGCGACATATTCAGAGGTGCAGAGAGGAGGGAGAGGGAGGAGGAACTGAACTGTGTTCGTCATCTGCTGTCAGTGGTATCTGCCTCCAGCTCTTGTAATAGAAGTGTTACTTTGTACTCTGATCTTGCCTGTTATAATAATGAGATGACCTTGTTTATTATGAAGCTGAGTGGTCAGTGTGAAAACTGCAATATATTCAGAATTTCAGGAATTAGGAACTTCATGTAATTTTTAACAAAGAAAATACCATGAAAAATAACAAAGCGAACAGCATTTTTTTTTAAATTACTTAATTCTTTTCCCATGGTATGTGTCTGAATTAAAATTCTGCATTAAAAATAATAAAATAATTAACTGGTGGCAGATGATTCATGGTGCTAGAGGCACATAAATTTAACTTTTCTAAATATCCAGTGTTAAAACAGAGTTCATGCATTTCAGCTTCCGTATCTCATGTTCTAGATAAGAGCTGCCAAATTCTCCGCCAATCCCGTTTTATTCATCTCCCTGGTGCTTTGCGCTTTGCTGTAATGTGTCATTAAATATTTCAATTGTTGTTGCTTTCCAGACTCCTTGGCGGAAGTGGCCTCTGTCATCAATTACACTAATAAGGTCTGGGGTTACTCACTTCTGTTCCTGGCTGCTCATTTTCTGTCTGAGGCAATGAGCATGTTTATTGCAGATGTCAGAGTTAAAAAAAAAATAGAAAATAAACTTTCCCATGCCTGCTGGAAAGAGAGCTAAAAAAAACGAAACTGGAACCAGCAGATGTGCAGATTTTTATTCTTGCCGTCTAAATAAACATCTAACTTAATTGGATAAGAAATGGAAACAAAAATGTGTTTTTCCTTCATTACAATTATTTCTTCAGACTTCTGAAAGAATAGGCGAGAGGTAGTGTCTATCTTTAAGGGAGTATTCTCACTATAGACAATTATTGTTATACCATACATGTCAGATAGTTGCTGGTCCCACCTCTGAAAGGCCCAATTATATTGAAAACACGATTACAAAGGCTCCAGGCTACTTTGAGAAAAGATCATCATTTGCTATACCCAAGCATTAAAAGAATGGAATTCACGGATCAAGCCTGGCCAGGCAGGACCCCCATTCTTAAGACAGGTAGAGCCTGACATTCTATGGTTATGCTATAGTTGTCTAAAGTGGGAAAACCTTCTAAATGGTTGTCCCAAACATTAAAAACAAAACACACATGCAAAAAAACTTTTATGAGAAATCAATTGGACAAAGCATGAAAATCTGATCAGTTGACATTGAGTAGCTGAGACCTACCGATCCTGAAAAGCCAGTCTCGCCTTGCTATGCTTGCGTGGTTATTTTTTTTAATATTAATGAATCCTGTCCTGCCTGCCATATAGCCCCTACCTACCTACCTGTCTGTATATGACCCCTACCTACCTGCCTGCCTGCCTGCCTGTATATAGCCCTACCTACCTACCTGCCTGCCTGTATATAGCCCTACCTACCTACCTGCCTGCCTGTATATACCCTCCTCCTCCCTGCCTGCCGTTGTATACAGCCCCACCTCCCGAGTGCCTGAATTTACCCCCTCCCTACCTCCCTTCCGTATATAGCCCCTACCTGCCTCCCCTAAAAATTAGCCTACCTCCCTGCCTTATATACCCACCTACCTGCCTGCCTGTATAGGGCCCCCTACCTACCTGTCGCCGTATAAACCCTACCTTTTGCCGGGCCTGTATATGCCCATCTCCCTCCCTGTATAACCCTATCTGCGCCTTTTAAAAGCCTAATCCTGCCTGTATATACCCCTCCCTACCTCCCTGTTTGTATAAGCCCTACCTACCTGCCTCCTTTTTAAATGCCACACCTACCGTCCCCTGTATTACCCCTACCTACCTCCCTCCTTATGTATATGCCCCTACCACCTGCCTGCCTTAAATACCCCACCTACCTCCCTGCCGATAATCCCGCCCTACCCTGTCTGAAAAGTCCCCCCCCCCCAAAGCCCTGCCCATAATGTAGCCCCTTACCCTCCCAACCCCTGCCTCCTATAAAAAGTCCCTAACTTGCCTATCCCCTGCCTGCCTGTAGGGGCCCCCCTATACCTACCCAAGGGCCCTGCCTGCCTACAAATGGCCCTATACTACCTAAACCCTCCTTCCTACCTTAGGGCCCCCTATCCCCTGACGCCTGTCTAATGGGGCCCAATACCTAAACCCCCCTTGAATGCCATTATGGGGGGCCCATACTTCCTAAAACCCCCGCCATGTGGGGTCCCTATGCCCCCTTAAAAACCCTATTTGGGGCCCCCTATAGCCTAATAAAACCTGCCCCCTAAAATTTGGGCCCCCTTTTGCCAGGGGGCAGGGGGTGGGGCCCAAAAGTGGGTTCTAAAATATTTGTGTCTTAACTGCAGGGGCAATTTGGGCCCGGAAAATCCAAAAAAAAATACCAAAAACCGCACTGAAATCCTAATAAGGAATCCTTAAGAAGCCAATGCACGACCACCAACGCAGGGAGCCCCAAAACCCACCCAAAAAAGCCAAAGCCTTTAAGAACGGATTCACATAAAGGCTCTTTAATCTCGAATCAGGGAAACATACAAATGCAAGTTTCGGCTCACAAAAATCGCTTGAAAAAGCTCTGTCACAAATTTTGAGTCGAACGTTGCTTTTTTATTATTCCTGATTCGAGATTAAAGAACCCTTTTTTTCTGACATCCTCTTTAATGGCCCGGGGAAAGTCATCATGGTGGTCTGGACGGATGCAGAACAAAAGGGAAAGTCAACGACTTATCAGAAACGTCACCTGTGAGTAACAACAAGACGTAACTACACTGTAATCATTTATATGTCTGCAGAGTCAGTGTACACTGGTATCTACCACTATATGGTCACTATATGGTGGTTATATACAGTCTGCAGAGCCTGTGTACACTGGTATTTACCACTATATGGTCACGATATGGTGGTACTATTGGTCTTTTGTATATGATCAGTAATAGTGTAGGGGTATTATTCAGTCACTATGTGATGGTAATTTGGGGTCATGTTCTGGTGGTATAATCAGGTCCATATGTAGCAGTGTTATTGGTAATGTTGGTTTTGGTATAGTTTGGTAACAGTATGATAGTGAGAAGTATGGTGAGGTTATTTGCTCCTTGTATTATCTACATTATCGAACTACATGTTCTGGTAAAAGTTCGTGGTCGGGGAGGCGGGCGAGGGGGGGCGCAGGGGGCCCCATCCAAAAGTTTGTTATGGGCCCCGGCTTCTCTAGTTACGCCCCTGATTATAACCAAGCTTTTGGACTTGTGTACCTGAAAGAAAACAAGGTAGTTGCCAGATGAAACAACAGGAGGGATTTTAAAACTCCAACAGAGTGTTGCAAAAAATGTTAGTTGCTCCCAGTCAGCTTTGTACAATTTGGTGCAATTGTAAACAAAATGGATAGGTTATACTAGAAAATTATTTGGGTACCATAAGAAAGCAATATACCTTAAAGGGATTTTGCCACAAAGTAAAATTGACGTGGGAAGTTTGTAAATTAAATAATAAACATTTTCACCATTCATCATTATTAAAAATTCTGGACCGGTTTTGTCTTAGCTGCTCCTTTACAGTTCGTCTCCAGTGGAAACGACCAGGGTGAGAGCTTCTCAGTCCTGGTCGCACATGCTCAGACATCACCTCTTCTCACAGGCAGCTACTGAGAATTTAACTCCAGGTGCTGTCATTCTACTCCCGTCCTCTGTATTCCTTAGTAATTAGTCAAACAGTGCAAATAAAAAAAAAAAAGAAACCTCAATGAGGTATGTGCATTGATAAAGAGAAATAAAATCCACAGGTTTGGTTCCTGCAGGGATTTGAACCGAGGACCCTTGTGCCTGAAGGCAAAAGTTTTACCTCTGAGCTACAATGTAGCTACTTACAGTTCTACACATAAACAGATCTTTCTTTGACTAAAGAGAGGAAAGGCAAGGTGATGTCAATCCTGCAGGGTCACATAATATGCAATTCAAACACATCACACACAGCCCCTTCTGAGCACACAGAGCTGAAGAGCTGGATACAGGAGGTATGAAATGAGATCGTGGTAAAACCCCTTTAAAGATACAAATTGTAGAATAAAATTAATAGGTGCAATAAGTGAATAAACTAGGATTTACCTAAGGTGAACCTGAGCAAAAAATACCGATATCACCTTACTAGAAGAAAACAAGGCTAGAAGGGACTAAAATGCAGCACACATGGAGAGTGGAGGCTTGGAAAAAAATGGATATTAAGTATTGAATCACCAATCTGCATTTGCCGAGAAGATGATGCTGGAACTTTTGTCTCATTCGGTTCTAAAGATGAAGCCAGAAGAAAACTATCACATTTACTCACTTATTTATGATCTACGGCTGCAGCTCAGGAAAAGGACCAGGAAAGATGGTGTCAGAGACATTGTAGGGTTAAGTGATTTCTTTGTTCTTCAGTCTTAAATAAAAGAGTTCGTAATTTTCGACCCAAGAGGAATTTGTTTATGTCTCTTGCACAGTTTGGGCCATTTGGCCAAATTTTTCTTTCATTGGTTGGTTTTGTCCCTCCAATCTGATCACTGATAATACACGTTATTTATACATGTATGGCTGTAGGGATGCTTACCATTCCATTAAATTTTTTCCCAAATTTTTTAAAAAAATGTTCAAGATGCCCTCTTGATTAATTATATGATAGCGATTACTTGACATCGCATGGGGGTCGGGTCGATAACGGCAATAACCAATAAAATTTTCGATGGTGATGATAGATTACACCATACCTTTAAAAGTCTATGGGAAGCAAACCCCCTTCATTCTTCCCACCCAAACAGGCTGCAGAAGCGGAATTAAAAACCACAAATCAAAGGGATATGCTACATCTTAGGCAACACACTTGGGTTTAAAAGCCACAGAAAAAAACTCCGACCTTTTCACTACCCCTGTCTTGGCAAGCATGCCCCTTAAACCGCATACCCAAAAATTAAAAAGTGCAGAAGGCATATGTTTGAACCACTTTTACTTAACGGCTTTTAAATCCCTCCCCGGAATCAGCATGACCCCCAAACTCATGCCCCCCAGATTAAAAGTGCCGGAAAAAGGAGCTTTTAAAACCAATTTTTAGTTGAACTGGACATTGACATCCTGCCTGCCCACAGTATGCCCCAAAAAAACCTGTCTGACCCACAGTTTAAAAAATGCCCAAAAAAGGGAGTTTTTCAACCACCCTTTTAGTTGAACTGGACATTTCTATCTGTTCGGGCCACAGCCAGAGCCCCAAACCTGCATAAAAACCCCGTTTAAGAAGTGCCGGAAAAAGGAGTCTTTCAACCACCCTTTTTTGTTTTTACTGGACATATACTGTCCCCGTCCTGGGTAGCGCTTGCCCCCGTAGATGCGGACCAATTACTTACTTGAAAAACTGGGGGTTAACGCTCCCGTTCCACCCGGTGCCCTTTTTTTTGGCATTCTTTTTCTCATTTTACCAACTGCTGGAGGAAATGGGCTCTGACTTTTTTCCTGTCTTGCTCCCTACCCATTCCCTTTAAAACCTAAAACTGTCAAGTTTTCCTGACCTCCCTGTACAATTCAAAAAATTTTTTTTTAACCGCTATTTTGCATAAAATTTTTTAGTATTTAATTCTAGAAAAAAACATTTTTAAAAATAGGATGGAATCCCCCATGTCTTTTTTCCTTTTTTTTAATTGTATTAAATTTGGGTTGTCTAATACGGGGTTTGATAGCATGTTAAAGATTTGAAAAAACAAGTCATTTTGAATATGTTTCTTTAAAACGGTTTTAACCATTCCTTTTTTGACAGCACCATCACCCTTGACCACCTGACAATTTGGAAGAAAAAAAGTCTTTTTAGAAACCACATTTTTTACAATAGGCCCTTTATCACTGCATTTACAAAAAAATCCCCCCAAAAATTCAAAAATGACAATGTGCTGGATGCGGGTTCATTAACCCTGAAGAACAGATTCGATGTTCGTACTGAATTCAAGGGCCCTACACTGATGACAGCCCTGACGGTCCTGCAACTGACGATCCGTGGCAGGCGTGTTGTCCCCGGCACGGGAAGGAAACCTTCTCTCGTACCTCTACCTCCATGCCCTACCCCCCCTCTTTGCCGTTTAAACCACCTAATTTCCTCCATGTTCAAAGATAAAAATTTGAAAAGGAAAGGGAAAAGGTTTTGGAAAATCCTTTTTAAAAGAGGGCAAACACAGCTAAACCCCCTCAAAAAAAAAACAAAATGCTGGATTCAAATTTACTGCAAGGTGCTCTATAAACAAAAAGTGGCCTGCGCCAAAGTAAAAAAAAACACGTATCGAAATGCAACGGGAAAAAAAAAGGGTATTTTTTGGGCACCTATAAAATTCCCTGTGGTGATTTACTAAATTGCTGTATTCAAATTTAACCAAAAAGTACTCTTGAACAAAGCTTACTGCCCAAAATGAAAAAAAACACCTGTTGAAATTATTGGGATAATAAAAGGTTTTTTTTGGGCACCTACAATTCACCGTGGGACTAAAAAGTTGCTGGATTAAAATTTTAAAACTGCAAAAATCTATCAACAAAGTTTGACTGCCCAAAAGTAAAAAAAAACACCTGTCTAAATGTATGGGAAATTTTAAAAAGGTATTTTGGCCCCATCAAAACCCTGTGGAAACTACAAAGTTGCTGGTTTCAAATTTAACAAAAAGTAATCTATAACAAAGCTTGACTAAAAAAATGAAAAAAACCTGCTAAATGTAAAACAAATATTAAAAGTTTTTTGGGCACCTTTAAATTCACCTGTGGTGACTACAAAATTGCAGTATTAAAATTTAAGTGCAAGGTCCTAATGAAAAAGCTGTATGCGCCAAATGAAAAAAACGTATCGAAATGTATTGGGATAAAAAAGGGGTATTTTTGGCACCTACAACCTGCGACTACAAATGCGGGTTTTAAATTTAAAACGGGCAAGGTGCTCTATCAACAAATCTGGAATGGGCAAAATTGAAAAAGAACACCAATCTGAAATGTATACTGTTAATAAAAGTGGAGTTTTGCACCTAAAAAGAGACCTGCATTTAAACTAGAAAAGATGTGTATCCTAATATAATTCAGGCTGCCAATATCCAGGAAATATTTCAATAGAAAACTGTTAAAATAAAGCTATTGCGGGGCAATGTCTACACTACGTCTTGGTGAACTATTTCCTGTATTCTTTAAAAAGAGCTTGTCTGTGTTCGCCCCGGGACCCCTCCTCCCGCTCCCCCCCCGGGGACTTTACAGGGGTAGATGCTCCTTTCAATTCTCTACCTAACAAACATAAAATCTTCAAATCTCTGATCTAAATAAGTCGTAAGGATCACAGCTAACAGTAAAACTTTCTCTTTTAAGAAATAGAATAATTTCGCTGAGCTGTTTGGACACAGGAAAGAGCGCACCGTCCTACTGTTATGAGACGCTGACAGACACTGATCATGAACAGGAAGGCTGTTCAAATTAAAACGAGTCATGTATTTCTCCAGCCAATCGCAACCATACAATCCCGTCATGACGTTGCACGCATCTCACCATGCTCTATTCTGTAAGCTGATTTGCTGGCTGCCAAAATGACAGGAAGCGACGAAAATGGCGCGATAGTAATAGATGATGCACAGATTTTAACCTAAATTATGATCTAAAAAATCCGATCAACATAAAAACTGTGCCGATTTCAACTTTGTTGATAATAATCGCTCAACACTATTAATTAGCTATCCCCCAACAATAGTCAAACATATTTATTTAAACATTTATTTAAATGGAATGATTTGCAAGGTTAAATGCTGCAAAATAATCAAATGTTTTGAGGATTTGTAATCAAAAGTGTGAAGTAATGATGATGATGTATTGAATATTTTAATATTGCCACACCTCTAGACCAACCTCTATAAAAACTTGTATGCATTAACCAAAATAAAGAATTTTGCTTCTAAAATCAGACTTGATGTCAGCTTCAAACTTCACCGACATTTGTGCACGTCTATACTGATAGAGATTTCGAAACCGCACAACGAGGGCTAAGTCGTGGGTTTATAGCGACAAAAATGGTGATCATTACTTCAGCAGTCAACGTCCAGGTGGAAATTTCAGACATTTTTATCAACCTTCTATAGAAAACAAGTTTGGTGACTATTAAGTAATTTTGCAGGATTATAGAAAATTTTGCCATAAAGCTATTCTTCAGGAAAGGTGTATCAGGTCAATGACATAACCAGCAAACACTCCATATTTCAATTCAACTAAGTTTATAGTGAAAATTAAAAAACAAGGGCTGCGGCAGTTTTCTGACGTGCTTTGAGACAAAAAAACTGTCGTATACCACGCAACAGATTTACGAACCCACATATGACACTTTCATAGATTTGTCCGCATTCTACACTAAGAAGAAGTTATTTAGAACTAGCGAGTCGGTGCCAAGTTCATACATTTCTTACAAAGTGTATGTGTGACAAGGCTCAATTCTGCAAAGCTGAACTGTTGGAAGCAACTTGATGTAAAATTTTAGAGGAGCCTATGAGCAAGACCAGGATCAGAAAAAGCCCTTTTTTTTGCAGCTGTGTAACTCATCGATTACTTTGGTATGTGACTGCAGCACGATTAAAGAAAATTCCTCCTCCCTTGTCAGGGTCACTAAGGTTCCCAACAATACACTATTGAAGTTATAAAATAGTATTCTCCTAAGGAAAAAAGTGTAACAAAAAGGTAATAAAACAAAAGAAAAATAACACTGTTACTCAGCAGCAAACAGTTTGTCTTCTAAGCATGCAAGTTTTTCTCTGGCACTGATTTGTATAATTTTATATAGAAATATTATGCATCTTATGTTCTTTGTATTTATATTATGTTTTGTGATAATACTAGATATTGCTACATGCCCCCACAAAGAAGCTTTTACTCATGACAAAAATAGCTTTGCTAGCTCCCATTTATTGTCAGACTTTCTGCTTGGACAGCGTCATTAAAAAAAACCCTCTCCATCACCAATATCCTATCTCCAATATCATTATTAAAAGGCACAGCTAGTAATAGCACTGCTGGAATGTTAATCAGTATGGTGGAACTGCCCACAGCCTGCACAGGAAATGGGAGCCTAAAGCTGGCTGCGACGAGAAGGTTCTGTAAAAACAGCCAAATGGGAAAACCCCATTAAAGGGGTATTCCCATTGCAGATATCTATGGCATTTCGACAGGATATGCCATGAATGCTCAGCTTTACTCAGAACTTCTATTAAAAAGAACAGAGAGACGTGCATGTGCAGCTACCTATTCACTCTATGTAGCCATGACCCAAAGTTAGCTAGGTTGGTAAGCGGGCCCCTGTTCTTTTGGCGGAACCCACACCTATTAGACATTTATGGCATATCTTCTTAATATGCCATAAACATCTGACATGGAAATTCCTATTAAAGGTAAGCGGGCCCCTGTACTCTTTGCGGAACCCACACATACTAGCACTCGCAAAAATTAAACAAAATGCACGCTCCAGAATCACGGTGAAAACACTTTGATCAAGGGTAGGATTCTTGGCAACAAAGGGCCCAAATATAAAAGTTTTAAAAGGGTTTAAAAAAAACGTTACTGTTCTCTTAAAGTACCCAAAAACATGCAATTACAGTTATAAAAATAAAAAGGGGGAAAAAAAGAAAAAAACCTTTTTTGTACAAAATCACTTTTTAGTCCCCGGAAGCAGGAAAGTAAAAATGGGGAAATTAACCCACGCGCTGACTCCCAGCGTGAACCACTTATTTCCTTGGAAATCAATTTTTTAAACCCGCTCTTGGTTTAGGTTTCCAGCTGCCCCCAACACCATTTGGGTAATTTGTTGTCCTTGACTGGCGATAGATTTTTAAAGGAAGGACAATTTGATCTAATTAAGTAGTCCCCTAATTGACCC
>JAODAL010031174.1:0-48817 GCA_025379985.1 Phyllomedusa bahiana | reverse complement strand
GGTTAGGGGGTGGGGGTTAGGGGTTAGAGCTGGGGTTACTTTAGCGGGTTGGGTTATAGTAGGGTTAGGGTTTTATATTGGGTTTGAGTAGGGTTAGGGTTATAGCTAAGGGTTAAAAGTTAGGGTTGGGGTTTAAAATAGTTTAGGGTTAGGGTTAGGGTTTAGATATTTTTTAGGGTTAGAGGTGGGGTTTTTAGAGGTAGGGTTCGGGTTATAGATGGGGTTTGGGTTATAGAAGGGTTAGGGTTTTGGGGTAAGGTTGGGGTTTAAATTAGATAGGGTTTAGGGTTAAAAGATAGGGTTGGGGTTAGAGGGGGGTTGAGGGTTATAGAAAAGGGTTTGGGGTTTATAGTTTGGGTTGGGTTATAGCTAGGGTTAGGTTTGGGTTTTTGGGGTTTAGAGTAGGGTAAGGTTTAGGGTGGGGTTAGGGTTAGAGGTGGGGTTTAAGGGTTAGGGGGGGGGGGTTTTTGGGTTATCGATAGGGTTAGGGTTACAGATAGGGTTAGGATTAGAGTTAGGGTTAGAGGTAGGGTTGGGTTTAAAAGGAAAAGGGTTTGGGGTTAGAGGTGGGTTAGGGTAAGAGGTAGGGTTAGGGTTAGAGCAGGGTTAGTGTTAGAGTAGGGTTAGGGTTAGAGCTGGGGGTTAGGGTTGGGCTGGGGTTTAAAGGGTTGAGCAAAGGTTTGGGGTTTAGAGCTGGGTTTTTAGGGTTTAAAGGCTAGGGTTTAGGGAAAAGAGCTAGGGTTAGGTTTAAAACTAAGGTTGGGTTTAGCGGGTTTTAAGGGTTAAAAGATGGGGTTTGGGGGAGGTATGGGAAAGGGAAAGAGCAAGGGTTTTCTAGGGGTTGGGAGGTAGGTTAAATTTAGAGCTAAGGGGGGGGGGGTTAAGGGGGTTTTATAGCGGGGGGAGGGTTTTTGGGGAGGGGGGGGTTAGAGGTGGGGTTGGGGGGGTTAAGAGTGGGGGGGGTTTTAAGGGTTTGTGGTTGAGCTAGGGTTAGGGTTTAGAGAGGGTTAGGGCTATGGGCTAGGGTTTTAGGGTTAGAGATAGGGGTTAGGGTTAGAAGGGGGGGTTAGGGTTATAGTGGGGTTTGGGTTATAGATAGGGTTAGGGTTAGGGGTAGGGTTAGGGTAAGAGGTGGGGTTGGGGGAAAGGGTTAGGGTTAAAAGCTGGGGTTTTAGGGTTATAGCTAGGGTTAGGGTTTTAGCTAGGGTTTAAAGGGTTATAGTAGGGTTGGGGGTTATAGTTTGGGTTTGGGGGTTATAGCTAGGGTTAGGGGTTTAACTAGGGTTAGGGGTATAGCGAGGGTTAGGGTTAGGGTTTAGTTTAGGTTTTGGGTTATAGTGGATTAGGGTTATAGTAGGGTTAGGGTTTATAGTTGGGGTTAGGGTTTTAGCTGGGGTTAGGGTTATAGCTGGGGGTTGGGGGTTTAAGAGTAGGGTTGGGGTTTTAGAGTTTGGGTTAGGGTTATAGATAGGGTTAGAGGTAGGTTGGGGTTAGGGTGGGGTTTGGGGGGTTTTTTTAAAGGGGGGGGGGGGGTAGGGTTGGGTTTAAAGGGGTAGGGTTATAGTTAGGGTTAAAAGCAAAGGGTTGGGGTTTTTATAGATAGGGTTAGGGGTAGGGTTAGTAGGGTTAGGGTTTAGTAGGGTTAGGATTAGAAGTAGGGTTATGGTTAGAGGTAGGGTTAGGGTTAGTGGTAGGGTTAGGGTTATTGCTAGGGTTAGGGTTATAGATAGGGTTAGGGGGGTTAGGCTAGGGGTTAGGGTTAAAAGTTTGGGTTTGGGGTTTAAAGGGTTAGATTTGGGGGTTTAAGGGAAAGAGGTAGGGTTGAGGGGGGGTTTTGGGGGTTATAGCAAAGGGTTAGGGTTTTAGAAAAGGGTTAGGGTTATAGTTTAGGGTTAGGGTTTATAGGGAGGGTTAGGGGTTAGGGTTATAGGGGGTTTTGGGGTTTTATAGTAGGGTTAGGGGTTTGGGTTTGGGTTATAGTGGGGGTTTGGGTTATAACTAGGGTTGGGGTTTAGAGGTAGGGTTAGGGTTATAGCAAAGGGTTAGATGTGGGGTCAGGGTTAGAGGTGGGGTTAGGGTTAGAGGTGGGGTTTTTTAGGGGGGTTAGGGGTGGGGTTTGGGGTTTTTAAAAGATAGGGTTTTGGGTTATAGCTAGGGTTAGGTTTTTAGGGGTAGGGTTAGGGTTATAGATAGGGTTAGGGTTACAGTTTAGGGTTAGGGTTTTAGATAGGGTTTGGGTTTAAATAGCTGGGGTTTTAGAGGTAGGGTTTAGGGTTAGAGGTAGGTTTATAGATAGGGTTAGGGTTATAGCTATTTTTAGGGTTAGGGGGTTAGGGTTAGGGTTTTTGGGGTTTGCGGTGGGTTTGGGGTTTTATAGATAGGGTTAGGGTTAGGGTTACAGATAGGGTTAGGGTTATAGCTAGGGTTAGAGAGGTTTACGGTTAGAGATAGGGTTAGGGTTAGAGGTAGGGTTAGGGTTAGAGGTAGGGTTAGGGTTATAGATAGGGTTAGGGTTACAGATAGGGTTAGGGTAAGAGGTAGGTTTAGGGTTAGAGGTAGGGTTAGAGGTAGGGTTAGGGTTAGAGGTAGGGTTAGGGTAAGAGGTAGAGTTAGAGGTAGGGTTAGGGTTAGAGCTAGGGTTAGGGTTGGGGTTTGTGGTGGGGTTAGGGTAAGGGGTGGGGTTAGGGTTTGGGTTTGGGGGTTAGGTTTTGGGTTAGGGTTTGGGTTGGGTTAGGGTTGGGGTTAAAGATGGGGGTAGGGTTATAGCTGGGGTTAGAGGGTTTTTCGGTTAGAGATAGGGTTGGGGGTTTTAGAGGTGGGGGGGGTTTAGGGTTAGAAGGGTGAGGGTTGGGTTATAGACAGGGTTAGGGTTACAGATAGGGTTGGGGTTTAAAGAGGTAGGTTTGGGGATAGGGGGTTGGGGTTTTATCGTTTTAGGGTTAGGTTACGGGATAGGGTTAGGATTAGAGTTTGGGTTAGAGGGGGTTAGGATTAGGGGTTTTTGGTTGGGTTAGAGGAAAGGGTTGGGGTTTAAAGAGGTAGGGTTGGGAAGGTGGGGTTTTGGGTTAGAGTGGGGTTTAAAGGTTATAGCTAGGGTTAGGGTTTTTGATAGGGTTAGGGTTATAGTTGGGTTAGGGTTATATTTTGGGTTAGAGCTAGGGTTTAGGGTTATAGCTAGGGTTATAGCTAGGGTTAGGTTTTGTTTAGGGTTAGGGGGTTAGAGTTTGGGGTTGGGGTTTTGAGCTATTTTGGGGTTTGGGTTGGGAGTAGGGTTGGGTTAGGGGGTAGGGTTATAGTGGGGTTTTGGGTTATAGATGGGTTTTAGCAAAGGGTTAGGGGTTTGGGTTATAGCTGGGGTTTTGGTGTTTTGATGGGGTTGGGTTAGAGTTAGGGTTAGGGAATGGGTTAGGGTTAGGGGTGGGGTTTAGTTTTAAAGGCTAGGGTTTTGGGGTTATAGATAGGGTTATAGCAAAGGTTTTAGGGTTAGGGGTGGGGTTTGGGGTTTAAAAGTAGGGTTGGGGTTTTAATAGATGGGTTATAGCTGGGGTTTTAGGGTTAGAGGTGGGTTCGGGTTATAGTTGGGTTTAAAGGGTTATAGATAGGGTTAGGGTTATAGTTAGGGTTTGGGTTTTAGGTTTGGGGTTATAGCTAGGGTTGGGGTTTTATAAAATTGGGTTGGGGTTTAGGGTTAGGGTTTGGGGGTTAGGGGTTAGGGTTAGGGTTATAGCTAGGGTTGGGGTTGGGTTTTTAGTTTGGGTTAAGATGGGTTTAGGGGTTTTGGGGTTAGAAATAGGGTTAGGTTTTGAGGTAGGGTTAGGGTTAGAGGGAGGGTTAGGGTTATAGCTAGGGTTAGGGTCAGGGTTATAGATAGGGCTAGGTTTAGAGTTATGGTTAGAGATAGGGTTAGGGTTAGAGGTAGGGTTAGGGTTTTTTAAAGATAGGTTGGGTTTTCAGATGGGTTGGGGTTAGAGGTGGGGTTTAAGTGAGGGTTAGAAAAAGGGCAAGAAGTGGGTTACATTTTACATTTTGGGGTTTGGGCTAGAGGTAGGGTTACGGGAAAGTTTTATGGTTATTAGGTTAGAGGGGGGTTTTCGATTACCCGGGTGGGGTTTTGGGGTTGGAGGGTTAGGGTTAGAGTCAGGGGTTTTCAGAAAGGGAACCTAGTGTTGGGGGTTAGGGGGTAGGTTTAGAGGCGGGGTTTTAAAAAATTTTTATGAACTTATATTACACTAGTATGTATAGAAAATAAACAACAGTATCTCATAAATCCCGAGCCCAAATGGGCAAACAATCAGAGCCCTTCCCAAACCAATCAGAGCCCATAGAAACCACCCAGTTTTTCCCATGGGAAACCCAACCCAGATCCCAAAAGCGACCAATTTCAGCCCCCATAGTGCCAAATCACGACCATAAAAAACCAATAAAAAGTTTCATAGCAACCAGCTTTCCCTTTATTTAGTTTTGTTTTGTCCCCGGGAAAAATTTGGGAAAGGGGAGCAAAAAGTTGTTTGCTTTTAAAAATGAAAAAATTTTTGGGGCCCTAGACTTTTTCATTTTGGGCCCTTTAAAAAGTTTTATTTATTGATTTTAAAATTTTGTTTATCACAATACTTCCCAGCAAAAAAACCCATTTGTTTTTGATTGCGGGCCTTTTTTTTGGGTGTGTGTTTATAGGCACAGAAAAGGGGAAGCTTTTGCGGGAGCAAGCTAATTATGCATATGATAAGAAGTGGGAAAAGAAGAAAATTCCCATGGGGAGAGTAGAGGCCAGGAGAAGAGTTTCGACCCACCCGGGAAAACTTTTAAATGTCGGGCTTCAGGTAAAGATCTCTGCTTGCTGTCAGTGAATTTGGGGTGGGGGAAAATCTAGGACAGCAAAAAGCTTCTTTTCTGTTTTGTGACAATTTAGTGAAAAATACAAAAAAGATGTCAAATTTTATCATGTCTGTTTTTAAATTTTTTACAAAACCCAAAAATTTACTGCAGCAAGCAGAGATTTTACTTTTTTTGAAAGAAGCAATTTTTTTTCTTCTCTTTATTTTTGTTTGGGCCCACATTGTTCTGAAAAGGAGAGTTTTTTACGGAAAAAAAGGGCAAAAAGTCAGCTTCAAGTAAAAATTTGCTTGCTGTTTAGTGACTTTGGGTTTTAAAAATTAGGAAAGAAATAAAAGCTTCTTGCCCGTCAGTGACAATCGAGTGAAAAATTTCCTAAAAGTTTTCAAATTTATGTCTGGGCTTAGTTATTTAAGCCAAATCTCACTGACCCGGGAAGCAGAGATCTTGAAGTTTTACATTTGTGTTTTGGGTTTTAGTAAAGATCTCTGTTTTGTCCTTTTCAATGTGGGTCAATTCCAAATTGAAAATAAGAAAAACCCTTTGGGGTTTTCTTTCACTGTAAATTTTTGTGTAAAACCCCTAAAAGACATAACAGTTTTCTTGTTTTCAAATGAACGTTGGGGGATTGAGTTGAAAATCTTTACTTGGGTTTTTTTTTTTTTAAGGGTGCTTGGTTTTTCGGGACAATTGGGGGATAAATCCAATTTAAAATGTTTAAATCTGTCCCCAAAGTTCACGACAGCAAGCACCTGTTATGTCTCCTTATTTGTTGGCAGGGGGAAAAAAAAGCAAGGGGAAGCCTGACTGCCCTGCACAGAGTTAGTTTACAATGTAGGGTGAGGGGAAGGGAATAGGGACAGACAATGGCCCAAAAAACCCGTTGTGAGGACAAGGGGTGTGAGGAACCCCCGGATTCTGGGAAGAGCTAACCCATCCCCCCAAAACGTGCAAAAAGGAGGAGAAAGGGGAAATGAGAAACGGACAGACTGTCCCTTTGGGGGTAGCTATTTCGCCCTTTCAGGCTGTGTGTCAGGATAAATCGTTGAGGGGGCTTAAAGGGAAAAGATAAGAACCATGCCCAAGGGGGCCAGGGCAGGCGGAGGTTAGGGAAAAGGTCCCGGGTTTCCAAAGACAAAACCCCCCTGTACACCCGTGATAAAATAATTTAAGGGTGCAGCGTGGGGGGAATTTACATTTTTTTTAATGACATGCAAAATTTGGAAAAATGCTTTAAAAATTATTTATTTCTAAGCACCCCACGTCGACTGGGCATGGTGGCAAAACCCCCTTTTAAAATTTAAAAAACAAACCCCCTTTTAACGAGACAAAAACCCCTTTTAACCCATAGGGCCCCCTTTTTTTGACTGTTGCGGAGCTGGGGGCCATAAACCCCCCTGAAAGGCAGCAATGTCTTTTGGTGGGCACGGGTGACAAAGACCCTGGGCCCGCAAAAAAAACGGGGGCAGCCCTTAAAGGGATAAAAAAATCAGGGTCCCGGAGCTACTTATTTAATACAGATATAAATGCCTTAGTGTGTCATCCAGCCACATGGTAGCAGTATTTTGGTTACAAACTGCCACAGGACACGCTAAGGCATATACAATATAGATAAAATCTATATTTAGAGGGGGGAGAAAATTTTATACATTCGTCCTGTAATTTAATGAAGAAACTTTTTACATTGCATGTCACCAGGAATAATAGCATTTTGTATGGCTTAGGGTGCTTTCACATGCAGATGTGTTTTTGGTGCAGGAGTGTACAGCATTAAAATGTTGTGCTTTTCTGCACAAAAACCGCATCTAAAAACGGCATCAAAAACGCACTTGCCTTTTTGATGTGTTTTTGATGTGTTTTTCAGATGTTTTTTTGTGCAGAAAGGCACAAAAATTAATGCTGTACTCTACTGCACCAAAAACGCATCTAAAAATGCACTCTGTGGAAGCACCCTTAGGCCAAAGCAATGTACATGAAACAACTGATTTAGGTTAAGTTATAGAATCCTAGTTATGAAGGGGGAAAGGTTGAACATCAGCAGACAAGCAATATATGTCATTTCATACATCACAGCATTATATAGGAAGTAATTGTAATGAATCCTCAAAATGCATTGGGATTCTTGTGCCATCTTGTGACCAACATAGGAAATGGCAGAGGCAAAAAGATAAAAACATATTTTTCCAGCCTTATTGTCTTGTGGGATGGAAAACACTGATGCCAGATGTTAGCAGGAATCTCAAACATTCTGTACATATTGCTTCCCTTTGTGCCATTCTTCTGCAGTAAGTGTGTTTTTAGGGAGGACAGTATGTTATTTTTGGTCAGTGGAGCTTCTACAAAATGCTGCATGCAGTACGTATGTCACTTTTTTTTAGACAGTTTGTGGTGTTATTCTCCCCATCGGACTCCATTTCTTTTTGTTTTCCGCTAAACAAACAGGTACATTTTGCATTTGTTGTGGCATTTGGTCACATTATTAATCATGAGATTAAAGGGAATCGGTCATCAATTTTTTTTCTATTATTGATGAAATATTGTGTTAATTTTTGTTGACATTTTTTGTATATTTTTTCTTTCAATTTGTGGTAAAGATTAAAAAATGCATTATAATTTTCAATATTTCCCCCGCTTAGTCACCAGAGGGAGCACATCCCAAAAGAAAAAAGTTTAGCTCAAGCACAAACAGGTTGTAATACGGCTGCTGTAATTGTGGGCTGGTCTGGTGGTGATCTCACACGCCTCCCCCTCCCCTTGTCTGTGTGCAAAAGGAGGAGGAGGTGGATTGTAGACTCTGTAGCCACTGAATCACCATTTTTTGGTGACTGAGGACACCATACAAAGCTGCTGTGTATACATAGCTGAAAAAGGAATAACCAGAGTTAAATTGTGATTACATTTACTCTATTTCACTATGGATATGCGGAAGGAATGCCACAGTGTATGTCTGCATTCCTGCTTGTAGGTATCCGCAGGTGTAGGGCCAACGTTGACATAGCCTCAGAACTAATATTCGTTTAGTTCACATGTGAACATTACGCTTCATAGATGCTCTATGTGTGAATACCAGCCAGCAAGTATCCAGATATATAACAGGGGCAGCCGCTGTGCATCCATAGCCAAAACAGGATAGTAATGATAAATAAAAAGAAAAATAACACATATGTGCAGGTTATTATTCATCTTTATTCTATAACAGTTATCCTATACTTATATGGGTGCATATAATATGTATATATGTATATCTCTATGTCTATATACACACATGCACATATATGCACAGGAGATATATATACACACACACACACACACTTATATACATACAGAGGCTTGAATACATGCACATGTATACAAAAAGCCATACATATGCGCCCATGTATACACCTACACACAAGTGCCCTCAAGGCAACGTGTACACAACCCCACACACACACACACACACACATGCACTCACAAGCCCATGTGCACACACATTCTCCTTTTAACTGTCACTACACAGTCTCTCTGGCTGCTGACAATGCACTGGCACGTTCCTTGTAGGGCACGGGGTTACGGTCGGAGCTTCCACCCGTCCTCAGCTGCTTCTCTGGCAAGCCTTGCTGGAACACAGAGCAGCTGAGGAGAGGATCAGTAGCTGCTCCTCAGCCCTTTGGGCTCCACAATCATGGCTGCCTGCTCCCTATAGCTGTGAACTCTAGACACTAGAGCATGCTAAGTTCACAGCTGGGAGGGATGTAGCTGAAGAGATTCAGACAGGAGACATCTGTACAGAGAGTGATTTACGGCAGCTTCCTGTGTGTCGTGCAGTCACACAGTACAGAGCTGCTTCTGAAAAGGGCAGTTCTCTGTACACAAAATTATAATTAATAACTGTATATACAAGCTCACAGTTAAAATGACTGCAACTGAAAATGAAAAGCTTATATAAAACACATACACTGCTTAAAAAATGTGACATTCCCTTTAAAAGCAAAACCGTCAAAGCACATGATCTGTGAATGTTATGATAAAAATTTAACTGAACAACAGAAATTCTTAAACATTATTTTGTATGTATAGTATGTATAGTATGTATATATATATATATATATATATCCCAAAATGGCCTTATTTGAGGGGGAAAAGCCAGGAAAAAGTTTTGTTGGAAGCTGAAAAAAATCAAGAAAATCATAAAAACTAGTAAATGTTTTTTTGCATTTGAAGTGTTGACCCGGGAAAAAAGATTTTGTAATGCCTATTGACAAAAAAATTACTCCACGAAGACCACTAGAGTGTAGGCTAAATGAAGGTGTTAACCCCCTTTTTTGGCTCTCCTTTTACTTAATTAAAACCATCTATTTAAATAGATGCCATGTAATACCGCATTTCCTATACATTCTCCTTGTATGATCAGCTTTGTGTTTCTTATCACAGAAAGCCTTTATGTCACTAACTGAGCCCCAATTTTGGCGCATTTTTGGTGCCCCTTTACAATAGTGACGAGACGCAGAAGTGTCTGGAAACTGTCTAAAACACATAATAAATGTGGTGTAAAGCATGTATATCATTATTTTGCTACAAAGTACAGCTCGGATTTTTGGCAACCCGCAACAGGGTGTGGGTTATGTAAACACTGCCCTACAATAAGCAGTACCACTCCGTTTGGGGACAGTCCCGGACGGTTAGGCCTCCATAGCAATGTTGTGCAGGTCTAGGTTACAGTAACAATGACAGGCGCACAAATCCTGGCAGTTCTCTTTAACCCATTAAGGACCACTTTATTTTTTTCCCCATTTTTCATCACTAACAAAAAGGCCCTAACTTTTCCACTAAAAATTTTAAAATTTTTTTTGGGATGGTATTTTTAATGGTTCATTAAGTGTGATAAATAAATACAAAATTTATAATAAGTGGGCTACCTTCAGCCCAAAAGGGCTTGACGCTTTGGGAAAAACCCTGCTCAGCCTGTAACTGATTTGGGAGGGGTTTTAAAAAGGAGTGTTGGTTTTCAATGAAGGCTTTGGAGTTCTAGCCCCCTCACAGGGTTTATTCCCCCCTTTCCACCCTAAATTCTACAAATGTGAAGACCTAAAATTTTATTGTCAATCTCTTTAAGTAAAATAACATACATACCCCCCCCCTATATCATGTCTATCCCGGGGAGTATTGCATTGTATCACATATTTTGGGAAAAAGTGTTGGGTGACTTTGAGGGGGGGAACTATATAGGGGCTTTCTGGTTATATATAAAAAATTATAGGTTACACATATATTTTCATTCTTTACATATGTTAAAATTTATAAAAAAAAAAAAAACAAAATGGGGGGACTTGAACCCCCAACCCGGGCATGAAAAGTGATCCCCTATGCACTGCTTATAAAAGCAGTTACAACACAATTTTAAATCCTTTGTTATGCATGCAATGATGATTCATAAGGGGGGGGCTTGCATTCGATCTGGGAACAGAACACCCTCTTTAAAAAGTGCGCTTAAAGGGCTGAACCCGTGAGGAGGTGAATCAACTCTTGGCAAAAGCCCTTTAAAAGGAGTAATTGCCCAGACCCTTCCCTAGAGCCAGCAGACTTGGTTTCACTATCGATTTTAACAGCTCAGAGGGGAGTAAACACGAGTGTGCAGGCAGCCTATCACAGCGCAGGGGCGTGGCCATGACGTTTCTGTCTAGGGGCATATCCCAACAGGCTGAATGAAATGTCAGCCAGCCAATCACAGTGCAGGGGGCGTGTCTAGGGCACAGGAATCGACCAGGGGGCGTTCTGACCAGCAACAGCAGAAACAGAAGACAGATTTACAGCGAAGCTGATATCTGCTAAACCAAGTGACAGAGTAATGCAACCCAATTACAAAAGTGCTTATTTTTACTGTCCCCATAATCTGAGACATGATCCTTTGAAAACGATAAAACCCCTTTAATGTAGTTCCACTTATTTTAATTGTGTATTTAGTTATTAAACGTTAAGTATTAGGGCTTGTTCAGACGAAGTTTACACTTCGAGTTACAAGCGCTTTAGGGATCCGTCTTGGGGTCCGCACTGATCAGCACAGCGAGCAGTGTGTTCAGCACAGGGAGCAGTGATAATCTCACTGCTAATTGTTAGATCCGTCTTGGGGACCGGCAGAGCGGACCCCAAGATGAATCCATAAAGCGCTTGTAACACGGAGTGAAAACTCCGTGTGAGCAAGCCCTTATTTCCATTCTCCATATTTCTGTATTGTTCATGGCGGATTGGAGCCTGTTGTTAGTGACGGTTCTTGGTCACGAATCGTTATTTTGTTGTATTTTATTACCATTTAATGTACTATATAATGGATTGAGTAACAAAAAAAAAATTGCGAGGTTCAATTAAAGTGTAATTGTGCCACTTCTTGTTGGCCTTCATTTTTAGGGAGTTCACCATGCTGTAACTTAGTTACGTAGTTTGTAAGGCCGAAAAAAGACAGACGTCCATCCAGTTCAGCCTATTGAGGTAGAAGCCAATTGTCCTCATTTTAGGGAAAAAATTCCTTCCCTACTCCAATCTGTCAATCAGAATAAATCCCTGGATCAACGACCCTTCTCCAGAATCCTAGTCACTATACATTGTTATATTATTACACTCCAGAAATGCATCCAGACCCTTTTTGAACTCTGTTATTGAATTCACTATGACAAGATCCTCTGACAGAGAGTTCCACAGTCTCACTGCTCTTACAGTAAAGAATCCCTTTCTATGTTTATGTAGAAACTTTCTTTCCTCAAGACGTAGAGGATGCCCCCTTGTTCTGGATACAGTCCTGGGTATAAATAAATCTTCAACAAGATCTCTTTATTGACCTTTAATATATTTAAACATATTTATTACGTCCCCCTGAAGCCATCTTTACTCAAAACTAAATAACCCTAATCTTGCTAATCTTTCTGGGTATTGCAGTTCACCCAGTCTTTTATTGTTTTTGTTGCCCGCCTTGTGCTGTTCAAGGGTCTACAATGTCTTTCCTGTTGCAGTGATGCCAAAACTGTACACAATATTCCATGTGTGGTCTAACCAGTAACTTGTATAATGGGAAAATGATGTTCTCATCATGTGCATCTATGCTCCTTTTGATACCCATGATACCCTTTGATACCCTTTACAGCTGCTGCCTGACACTGGCTGCTACAGTGAATTTTACTGTCCACCAGAATTCCCAAGTCCTTTTTCCATGTCACTTTTTCCCAACGTTTTTCCATTTAACATGTAATCACAAAATGGATTTTTCCTCCCCATGTGCATCCAACTTATCCAGATCCCTTTGTAATAACACATTGTCCTCTATTGGGGTTTACTTTACAGGTTTTGTATCTTTGCAAAGATTGATATTCTATGTGCAATCCCCTGTAAGGATTAATGAAAAATTTTTAAAAGGATAGGGCCCCAAAACTGACCACTGTGGTCCCCCTATAACGGGTCCGTCTGGTATGTACCGTTAATTACACCCTTTTTTTTCTATCAGTGAGCCACTGGCTTCCCACTTTCACACATTTCCCCCCCGTCCAAACATTCTCATTTTTACTTACCAAACCTTTTTTTTGGGGACAGTATTAAAAAATTTTAGAAAAAACGGATATATAATATCCAGGGGTTCACCCCGATCCAGTCTGGAACTAAAATTCCCCTTGAAGCTATGAGATTAGTTTCACGGACCGATCCTCTAAACCCCTGCTGGAACGGCGTTATACTTTTATTTTTTGTGAGATACTCCGGGTACATCTCTAAAAACCTTCAAAAAAATTTACCCACAAAAGAAGTTAAAAATTACCGGCCCATAGTTCCAAAATCACTTTTGACCCCTTTTTGAATTTTGCACCATATTAGCTATGCGTTATTCTTTCTGTGTTAGACAAGAAAAAATTTAAGTTTGGGGTTTACCTCAGCCCTTTTCAATCAAAGGAAGGTCATCCTCCTCGGTGAATACACTGGAGAAAAAATTGTTTAATAGGTTTGCTTTTTTCTCATCGTCCTTCACAATATCTCCCTCCCTACTTTTTAAAGGTCCAACATTTTCTGTTTTAATCTTTTTACTATTTATATAGTTAAAAAATATGTTGGGGTTCGTTTTACTCTCTTTGGCAATCTGCCTGTCTCCAGCTTTGCTGCCTTTATCATTTTTTTTACATATTTAATTTTTTTCCTTATTTCCTCTTTTACATCTCTGTTGATCCATATTGAGTTTTTCCTGTTTCTAATTATTTTTTTACCATATGGTATGTACCTCTCACAGTGGGCGCTTAAGATGTTTTTAAAGATATCCCATTTATTTTTTGTTCTGATATTTTTAAACACCTTGTCCCAGTCAATACGCTTTAGGGCCTCTCTAAGCAGGATAAAATTAGCCTTCCTGAAATTCAGTGTTTTTGTGGCTCCTCGACAAAAAGCTCTATTGAAGGATAAATGGAAATTTATTATATTATAGTCACTATTTCCTAGGAGCCCCCAACCTGAACCATTGTTACTCTGTCAGGTCTATTAGTGAATATTAAGTCTAGAATGGCCTTTCCTCTAGTCGGTTCTTGCACTATTTGGTAAAGGTAATTACCTGTTTCCATTGTGAGAGCTACAGGTTTCAGATTTCCAATTTATGTCTGGATAGTTAAAGTCGCCCAGAATAACAACTCATTCTGAAATTTGCGCCTCATCGATTTGCCTGAGAAGTACACTCTAAAGGATTTGTTATATTTGGGGGCCTATAGCAGACTCCTATTAAATATTATATTGTTATTGTTACCCACATGTATATTTACCTATAATGATTCCACATGTTCATTACCTGTACCTATATCTTCCCGCAGTGTTGGCTTCAGACAGGAATTTACATAGAGAAAGACACCTCCACCCTTCTGGTGTTTACAGTCTCTTCTAAATAGACTGTAACCCTGTAAGTTAACCGCCCAGTCGTAGCTCTCGTCCAGCCATGTCTCCCCACTCTGTCATATTTTGTTCAGCAATTAATAATTATAGCTCATGTATTTTGTTGGTCAGACTACTGGCATTAGTTAACTGGCAATTTAGAGATTTTTCAGTTTTTATTTCTCCCTGTTTTTTTTTAACTATTGCTACACCCCCTCCCTCCACTCCACCCCCTGATTTATTACTAATTCCCAGCTCTCTATCTTCCTCTTTTGGGCACGCTATCTTTGTAGTTACCCCTCCCCCAGTCCCGTTTTAATATTCCTCCAACTTCCTGGCCATTTTGTCCCCCAATGCAGCCATTTGTCCCCCTTCCCATTTAGGTGCAGCCCGTCACTAGCATAGAGACTGTAGCCAAGACAGAAGTCAGCCCAGTTCACCAAAAACCCAAATCCCTCTCTTCTACACTAATTCACTTCTCTAATCTCCCGCTGCCTCTCTGGTGTGGCCAATGGTGCACGTAGTGTTTCTGAAAATATTACCTTGGAGGTCCTTGCCTTGAGCTTTTGGCCTATGTCACCAAAATCTTTTTTAAGGACACTGCACCTACCTCTAACTGTCCATGTGAGGTGGCCAATGTACACATCGAGAGCTGGATTCACACCAAGCCCCCCAGCAATCTGTCAACCTGATCCCGATATGTCCGAACTTGGGCTTCAGGTAAACAACATACGTGTTTCGAAACGATCCCGGTCTTTGAGCAGATTGCCCGTCTTTTCCCCCTAATAATCTTGCAAATGTTTATTTTATTCTGTGAGTCAGTACATGTCTGACAATAAAAAAAAAGTGAAAAAAAAGTGTGCTGGTGAGCAGACGGTAGTCTGTATTTTGTGTTGGATAACCCCTAAAAAAAGACCCCTGGCAGCCTGTCCATTGAACTAGTATGGCATACTAGTCTGTAAGCCACATGGTGCACCACCCTATCTGCACTAATGGTTTCCTTTTGTATTCGCCTTATTATATGCAAAGACAATACCCAGCAACCAACCCCCTCATGCATAAGAAGGTGTGTGAATGGGTTGGGTCTTATCTGTATTTTTGCATTTGTGCAATCTCCCCCTGTATTATACTGTGGCTTTTCTGCCTACTGGTGTGAACAGGTAGCAATTCAATGTTCAAGCGAAAAAAGGCCAAGGTCGGAACCAAGATAAAGAAGTAGCGAAGTATGTATTTATTGGAGTAAAAGCAATACAAAAAGAAGTGAATGATGTAGGCAATATGAGGCAGGCATAGTATCAAAGAGACCAGACTGACATGTTTCGGGCGTCTACGCACCCTTAATCGTAGCAATTCAATGTGCAGTTTTTTAACATCTAATTGTCCCCCTAGTGGAGGGTTGTGCAGTAATTACCTGCATCTGTTTATCTTTCCCAAGTAGCACAGGAGCCTGTGTTGCCTCCTATGGCCTTTGTTGTGTACATATCTGACAATACCATAAATACCAATAAAACATTACAACAAAACCAGTGTTTTCTGAAAAATGTGATAACAAAAAATGCAATTCTGGAACTGAAACAAACGGTTTAGCTAGCTTCATCTGCTTGCACTAAGTACTTCTGGTTGGATTAGTGACAATAGATGAGCTCCCAGAATCCAGCAAAGCAGAGCAAAATATAAAAAAAAAACATTTTACTAGCTTTAAAATATAAAAACACATGGAGGCACAAAGTGAAGTAGTGGGGAGTGCTTACATGGCTAAAATATAGTAAAGGGTCTGAACCACTTCCAGTGGGGGAAAGAAGTATTTAGTCAGCCACCGATTGTGCAAGTTCTCCCACTTAAAAAGATGAGAGAGGCCTGTAATTGACACCATAGGTATCCCTCAACTATGAGCGACAAAATGAGAAAACAAATCCAGAAAATCACACAATTGTCTGAGTGGAAGAAATTTATTTGCAAATAATGGGTGGAAAATAAGGTATTTGTCAATAACAAAAGTCATCTCAATACTTTTTATTTATCCTTGTTGGCAAGACGGAGATCAAACGTTTTCTGTAAGTCTTCACAAGGTTCGGCACACACTGTTGCTGGTATGTTGGCCCCATTTTCCACCATGCAGATCTCCTCTAGAGCATGATTTTTTGGGGCTGTCCGCTGGGCAATAACGGAACTTTCAGCTCCCTCCAAAGGTTTTCTATGAGATCTGGGATACTGGCTAGAGCACTACAGACCTTGAAATGCTTTCTTACGAAGCCACTCCTTCGTTGCCCTGGCAGTGTGCTTGAGAATCATTTTCATGGCTGATGAACCCAGCCACATTTCATCTTCAATGCCCTAGCTGATGTAGGAGGGTTTTGCACTCAAAATCTCACGGATACATGGCCCCATTCATTCCTTCATTACAGGGATTAGTATTTTTGGGTCCCTTTGCAGAGAAACAGCCCCAAAGCATGGATGTTGCCACCCCATGCTTCACATGGTAAGTATGGTGTTCATTTGATGCAACTCACATTCTCTCTCCCTCCAAACACGACGAGTTTGTGTTTCTACCAAAAGTACTACTTTGGTTTCATCTGACCATAATGGACATTCTCCCATTACTCATCTGGAATCATCCAAATGCCGTCTTCTAGCAAAACATTCAAACAGCCCGGACAGTTTATGGCTATAAGCAGGGGGACACATCTGTCACTGCAGGATCTGTGTCCGCTGGCGTCGTAGTGTTTACTGATGGTAGCCTTTGTTTACATTTGGTCACAGCTCTCCTGCAGGTCATTCCACTAGGTTCCCCTCTGTGGTTCTGGGATTTTTTGTTTACCGTCTTGTGATCATTTTGGACCCCCACGGGGCGAATCTTTGTGTGGAGCCCCAGATCGAGGGAGGATATCGCAGGGTCTTGTATGTCTTCAATTTTCTAATTAATTGCTCCACAGTGATTCTTCACACCAAGCTGCTTGTCTATTGCAGAGTCGTCTTCCCAGCTTGTGCAAGGGCTATAATGTTGTTTCTGGTGTCCTTCGACAGCTCTATTGTCTTCACCATAGTTGAGTTTGGAGTGTGACTGAGTTGAGGTACAGGTGACCCTTTTATACTGATAACAAGTTCTAACATGTGCCATACTACAGTAATGAGTGGAAGACTGAGAGCCTCTTAAAGAAGTTACAGGTTCTGTGAGAGGCCAGAAATCTTGCTTGTTTGTAGGTGACTCATGATACTTATTTCCACCATAATTTGCAAATAAATTCTTTCCAAATGAGACAATGTGATTTTCAGGATTTGTTTTCTCATTTTGTCTCTCATAGTTGAGGTCTACCTATGATGTCAATTACAGGCCGCTCTCATCTTTTTAAGCGGGAGAACTTGCTCAATTAGTGGCTGACTATATACTTTTTTTTCCCTACTGTATGTTTATGTTTGAAAGGCTAAGAAAGGTTGTTTTTTTATATTTTGCTTTGCTTTGCTGGATTCTGGGATCTCATCAATTCTGGCACTGACCTTGTTTTTTACTATTTCAATCTTTTACAGACATGGACCAATTATTTTTATTTTCCATTTTATATATGAAAAATGAAAAAAGGTTTTTAGAAAAAATTATTTTAATATATATATATATATATATATATATATATATATTTTTATATATATTATATATATATAATATATATATATATATAACCCCTTTTTCTATGTCTTTTTTAATCCCTTGAACATGTGGTCATTTTTACAATATACAATAGTACAATTGTACTGCTGTAGATATCGTATGTTGCAGTGTTATACTGTCATAGACAAGGTGAAGTAGGAGCATAATCACAGCAGACCAAGGTGACCTCATTGGGCCTCTGGCTACCAGGACAATCCAACACCACTACACAATTGTGGAATTCATGTGATAGAAGTGCCCCCTTCCCCATCAAATGGTCAGACACCTAATCTAATTAGCTAGACAGAAAGGATTAGCATTATCTTTGATCCTAGGCAATGACAGCAGGTCAACAGTCAGCTCCAGTAATCTTCTTAACTCCACCCGGCCTGCTCCATGGCGCACAATATACAGTCACTAGCCGCACTTTAGGGCATAATACTTAGCAGTGCAGCACAGTCACAGTGCTACTCACTTGGACACTGATTGTACTGATGTTACAGACATCTCTGCTATTACAGATGCTACAAACATCACGGATGTCTCTAATGTCCCCACCTGTACCTGGAGTCCCTTGGCCTTAGCGGTTTCCCTGCCTGCCCCTTACTAACTTTCAAGAATCACATGGTTCTCACTCTCAATAACCCAAGCCAACCAACAGCAAACTTTTCCACATCCACTGCTCTTTTTAACTCCGCAAGTCCAGGCAGCAGTCTCTGCTGTCACCATCACAAGCCACTGCTCAAGTGGCAGCACACAGGTCAGCAATGGTTTCTCTTATTTCTCACCGCATAATTATAAAACCACAAACACTGTTACCATTGTCTCACTTTTGTTTCTCCTTCTCTTTCAGGCCTCTCTAGTGGGAATGAAGAAATAGTTTAGTCTATAGTATTTTTTCCTTCCATCTTAAACCTGATCATTGGTGCAAAGGATTTACATCACACCAAAAAGTGAGAAGATTCTCGTAGTTTACCATCTTCTTATTTGTTAAACACACTATACCAAAGGCGCGTCACTGCTTCTTTTCTAGCACCATATCCATTACTTTGGTGGGAAGTGAGATTAGTCCTCCTCCCACATGATCTCAGCTTCACTGTCACCAGTTATTCCACTCTAAGGTCTTCCTGGCAGGAGAGGAGACTTTGACGTCTTCGGCACGCTCTCCTAAAGGGGTTGTCTCGCTTCATCATTTGGCAGCCGTTTATACCGGTTGCTAAGCAGAGCTTATGAAATGGAGGGAGTTTCTTCACTCTCTGCAGACACGTTCCAAAGTGTGCACGTGAGGATTCATTCTGTGTGAGCTGGGGGAGGGAGGAGGGAGGTTCTCAGCTGTCGTTGGAAGTGAAAACCTAAGTGTAACTCCATAGTGTCTATCTACATTTCTCGCTCTTTCTACATACTTTGTAACTAGAATGGGCATTTGATATTCAGGACTCTGGGAAAGATGGGTGATTTTTTTTTTTCTCTGTCTCTCACACACAGTGATATATCCTTCAGATTATTACACCACTGGCCTCTACTGATCTGCAGAACAAAACTATATACTTTATCTGTTTGTGTTTACATGGAACTGCAAGTCTCTCTCTCTCGTCCGTGCCCTGCGGGCTCCCGTCAGGGATCTGTCTTCTACATCTCCCTCACACGTTCCTTCGTTCTCAGGCCCGTTCTCCTAAACCATAGTACTTTGTTATGGTAACCAAGGACGGACATGCTTAGATTTTTTGGTCCCCTCTTTTTCAACTATGATCTTCGTAGCGAGAAAACACCTTTAGCAGCTGACTGCTTTTTCCTTTGCAGGTTCTTCAACAGTACTGCAGGTTTGCAGCCTTCTCTCTGTCACTGTGGTAGACCTGAAGACTAGAGGCTCAATGACCCCGTGATAGTGCTGTTTAACAGAATCCATTACCCGGTCCTTCAAGTCAGTGACACACTCGCCTCTTCACAGACTGGTAGCACCACTTGTATCTTCAGCAGGTTATCCCAAGATGCATCTTGCAAAGAACCTAAGAGCAGCAGCATTGGTTGTCAGTCTGTTGATTCTCGTGCGCCTTAGGGATGGTTCACATCTGTGCAGCAGAAGTTCTGAACAGAACTTATAACAAATTCTGTCAAAACGGACAGAAAAAAATAGCACACCATGTTGTGGTCAAAATATGAAAACCCAGACAGACCCTAATGTAGTCAATGGGGCCCATTGATCGTGTAAGGCATTAAATGGGTCCGGTCACACCTCTGTGATGGAATTTTTGTATGCAACCTCTGACATAGATGTGAACCAGCCCTTTTCTTTTAGGCACATCATAGGCTTGTGAGCTTTCTACTAGTGATCCAGCGTTGGATCTATCACTCAGCAGATACCATGGCAATAAAAGCCATCATCCGGTATATTTTCACTGCTAGATCATTTAGTGTTCTGAACATAAAATTATTGTAAATTTCAAATGGTGGACATATTATCTTCTGCACTTGTAACTTCCATGCCACGTCTGTAAGTATTATGCTGTTCTGACATTTAATACCTTTCATTCATAATGTAATTACTGTCTACTGCACTTTATTAAGTGTTGTCCAGACTTGGCATATAGTTACATAGTTTGTAAGGCTTAAAAAGACATTCAGTTCAGTCTATTGTCCTACAGTGTTGATCCAGAGGAAGGCAAAAACCTCCATGAGGTAGAAGCCAACTGTACTCATTTTAGGTGAATAAAGTTTCCTTCTGGATCTCCAATTCTGGCAATTCAGAATGAAATCCCTGGAAGTCATACACAACCCCTCTTTTCAGAATCCTAGTCACTATAACTTGTTATAGTATTGCATCCCGACCCTTTTTGAACTCTGTTAGTGAATTCACCACGATGAGTTATTCTGGCAGAGAGTTCCAGTCTCACTGCTCTTACAGTAAAGAATCCCTTTATATGTTTATGTAGAAACCTTCCTTCCTCTAGATGAAGAGGATCATAGGAGAAATTTCTATATTAACCTCTGATATACTTATTATGCTAATCTTTCTTAAAATTGTAGTCCACCCAGTCCTTTTTTTAATTTTTGTTGCCCACCTTTGAAGCTGCTCATGCTCTGCTATGTTTTCCTTGGGGACTGGTGCCCAAAACTGTACTCACTGGGCCTCATTTAGCAAAGTTATTTAATTTTTAGACGGTCTTTGTTGCCCATAGCAACCAAAGCTCAGCTTTAATTTTTTCTAGCCCAGTGTAACACCTTCCTGACAGCCAGTCATAATTATATGGCTCTAAGTTTTTTCCTCCTCAATTTCCAAGAGCCATCACTTTTTTTTATTTTTCCATCTATGTAGACATATGAGGGCTTTTATTTTGCGGGACCAGATGTACTTTCTAATGGTGTCACTGTACTATAGAATATACCGAGAATACCAATTATACGCAGCGATACCATTTATGTGTAACATTTTTATTTTTTCAGGTGGTTGACGATTTAAACTTTTAAGGCCTCGTTCACACGGCTTATTTGTCCGCGGATTGGCGCCGTACTCCGCGCCGGATTTGCGCTGCAGTACGGCGCCAATCCGTCAGAGTAATTACGGTAATCCACTGCTCTCATAGAGAACAGTGGATTCCGTCTCTCCTCCCCGCTCGGCGGATCTGCCGCGGGGGGAGAAAGTGACATGCACATTATTTATGGCGCGTACGCGCCGTAGATAATGACAGTCTATGGGCCGGGGAGCGGCGCCCCCGCCGCGCTCCGGCCCCGCCCCCCGCCCATATTCACGCCGGATTTGCGAGCGCAATCCGGCTCACAAATCCGCCGTGAATAAGCCGTGTGAACACGGCCTAACATGCCACGGAGGGGAAGGGATTGGCCAATTAGAGTGAGAAACGGTGGGTCGCGAACACCACAGCAACAAAGGGGTTGCGATCCCTGCTGTTACCGGCTGGTGTCAGCTGCAATTAGCAGCTGACAACAGCCTCCTGTGTAATCCTACTACATAGAACATTACTGGCACCATGAAGTACTCATACGTCATGTGTCAGTAAGGGTTTAAAAAATTCAAGCTGGCCTTTGATTTGTTGCTATGGCCAATAAAGTCTTACAATTAGACAGCTATGATAAATGAGGCCCAGTATACAGTATAGTAGTAGAACAGCATTATATGTTACACAAACCTGACCTGTTGAACCATTCTTAAGTTGATAACCATTACATATGTATACAAATGGAACTTTTTTTTTATTTTTATTTTTTATTTAGCATATAAGGGGCACATTCACGAAGCTCATATGGTGTCCTCTAGGATTTCCTCGTCCTCCTGTTGAGACATTATATAGGAATGTCGATAGTTTAGTTTCTGGAAGTCTTCTTTTATACAGATAAATGACTTATTCTTGGTTTCTGGTACAATTAAGTAGATAAAGCCAGCTATCAAACTGCATGTCACAAAGAAGAACAGGAAGCAGTACTGATTTAACCCTTTCTGAAAAAAAGAAACAGAAATAATTGAACAATAAGTGTACAAAATACTAAAACACATGAAGCAATTGTGTTTGATCAGATTATCTACACTTTTGGTCTTATGGTAAATATGGACTTCCTCATAGTATGAGGATCGGCCATGAATATACAGTAGGTCTCTTCCCAACCTAAAAATATCAGCCTGCAGCCACCCCAGAAGTAGACCATCACATTAGATGGCTCACTTTTGATGATAACCTGACTCTTCCGCATACCTGGTGGATTGTGTATTAGGGAAATAGTGACGGATGTAGTGTCCGAAACGCGTTGGAATTTCGAGCCAGATGCTGGGTGCATTTACACCCCCTTTTTTTCTTTTTTGATACCATTATTTTAATCAGTTTGTGTGTCTGTCTGTGCTGCCCTAACTCCAGTAGCGTAGCTAGAACTTTTGCCACGTGGGATTGTCACTAAGTTTGCTACCCTTACACCTTTTTTACAGACCTCATCCCCTTTCCATGCCATACCTCTTTTTACACCCCTATCTTTGCACCCATAAGTCATAACTGTCACTGAAAAAAACATGTTTTTAAATTCAACACCCTCTGCTAGCTACAGCAGTGCCTAAGGGTGCATTCCCACGGCAAAGACCAAATACAGGTTGAATTGTCCAACCGGTATTTTGTCTTTTTTAGGTACGTTGGGGGACGGCTTTTATTCGCAGTTTGCAGGTTCAATCTGTCCCCATTCGCACCTCTTTGCAGTGTCTGACAGAGGATGGGTTTTCAGGAGTTTTTAATTTTGCATCTAAATTCCTCTGTGCATTTTCCTTGCAGCTATCTATAATCTCCTTTATTTGGGCTTTTGCCAGGGCATGTTGTGGTATTTGGCTGGACAGGTTGATGATGCTTTGTTTGATGGCACAAGATTTACTATGAGCCCCATGGTTCAGTGGTGCTTTATGGTGTTAAGTGCTGGGGCTACTGTTCTACCGTGTTTTTCCAAACATAAGCCCTACTCCAAAAATGCGCCTCCTGAGTGATGTCACCTGGTGCCCGCCTCCTGGGCAGTGCTGTTCCCAAGCCCCGCCCACCCCCATAAACTGCCTGTCATACTGGAGGTTTTGTGGACGCCTCCATTGTTTTCAGGCTGAAGGACCTGAGATGATGTCACAGTCACATGACTCGCAAGTCCTTCAGCCAGGTCAGAGAGTGCAATGTGTAAGTGAAAGTTCAACGTATACACACACATTTATACAATCACACATACAATCCCTTATCTTAAAGTGTGGCTACTGGGACTTGCTGGGACTTGTAGTCCCCCAGCATGCCGCACTTTGAAGATAAGGCACTGAAAAAATAGACATACACTCCCATGGTTTTTGACTATATGTACTGTGTGGGCATATGGGTGTATATATCTGTATTCACATATACACACACACAGTACATAACCTGTAGTTAAAAACCATGGAGTGTATGGGTCTGTATATAAACGCTTGTACTTATGGTTCCACAGCAGCTGCCAAGGAACTAAATGTCCCAGTATTTAGTGTCTGCACCTGTCGAAAAAAAAATAAATAATTCCTCCCCCACAAATAAGCCCTAGCTCTATATTTGGAAATTAAAGTAATATAAGACCCCGTCTTATTTTTGGAAAAACAAGGTACCAGTGTGCCCAGTATGATAGCACTCTTGTCTGCATGGTGAGCCCGAGTGGAAATCTGCCCAGCTCTGCCCGACAAGCCATATTTGTAGTGCTGGGATTTGCAGGATTCCAGATAAACTGATTCTCTTGGACTGGAATCCCACTTTGACTGGCCTAGGTAAGTGACTGAACCCCATACTTCACTGCCATAAAGTAGGATTGGGGCGATGCTGGATCATTCTATCTTTTTCTCTATTTATTAGTTATATCCACTTCCACATTTGTTGTATGTTGGGCAATAAAATAAGTGCAAAACACTTTATAATTTGGACTTCATTTATCATATTAAATATGAGGGATTGAGCACCATGTACTAAAAGAGGTTTGAGCACTTAAATAGAAGATACATTCATTGTAGTAGGTACAGAGGTTGAAAAACACCATGCCTGGAGCCATCAAAATACCAAAGTTGTAGCAAAAGGGATCCCATAAGTGAATTTCCCCATGCCCGGCTATTACTGGGGCCAGAAGTATTACAATAATTACATTTCAATCTTACTGCAAACAACAAAAAAAGAAATGACATACATTGTGGTAAGCAAAAATGCATTTCATCAACATAACCAAAACACTAACAACAGGCCATTACTTGCAGGATGAAAGTCATCTGGAGCTGTTGATTGCTAATACTTTCTGTTCTGTATTAAATTCTTAATAAAGAAAAACCTATACGCAACTTTAAATCCCTTGCTGTTCCTCCACTGCCGTCCCATTGTCTCCTACTGGTCTTTGTTTACATTGGCTGATGTTGTGCCAGGCCATACTGGCACATAATCCCTTCAGTCAATCACTGATGAATAGTTAAATACCATACCTATATACCAGTGCAATGACCACTTTGGCTGCAATAAGCACAGATCAGCCAAAGACCACACGTTTGACATTCGGAGGTATGGGTGGGCATTTAAAATTTGAGTAAAGGTTTTTTAATTAAGGAACACTTTTGTTAGAAAGGGGTAGTTTTGTTCAAATCAATACTTTTTTCATATTTTGCCAGTTCTATGCAATTAAAAATAACATAAAATCTTGCCTTTCTCTAGCTGTAATAGTAAAGAGAAATAACACCTCAATGGCAGGACACACTAATCTCTTTTTTCTGCAGCTGCTGCAAGAAATGTTTAAATTCTCATTATAAATAGCAGGTAATGTGATAATGATTGCTTTATTGTTCTTTGGGCAGGCATACATAAAGATAAGACTGGATGAAAGGGAAAAGACAAGAGCAATACATGAAAATATGGGTAAATCTTTCTCTATCATCCGGCTGGGTTGGGGGTGGAGGGGAAGTTCCAGCTTACTTCACACTTATCACATCCTGCTGATAGAACTTACCTCTCTAAGGCCTTAAGTGGGCCTAGAACTGAGTCATCATAGAGGGGAAGTCATGTACATACAGAAACTAAAAAATGTTTACAAAAAAAATTAAATATAATAGTCACATATTTCCTGTCAATATGTGGAAAAAATTGAAGGTGGTGTCCGTTTAAATTAACCAACATGCAAATCACAGTTAATTTTTCATAAAGCTGGAAAACCTATTTGATAATATTTTTAAAATAAGCCTTTGTAACACATTTCAATTATTAATCACTGATACATCCTGTTGATGTTGGGACACACAGAAATAATACTTACTACTATAAATGGGAAAACTATTCCTATTGCAAAACAGCTCATCCAGTTTACAGCTCCTCCAATCATGAAAGCTGCAGCACGTCCTGACTGAGTAAATAACTCTGCCGTTAGAGCATTTGTGACACCACCTATAGATTTACGAACAAAATAGTTCTGATTAACAGAAAAGTTCTCTAACGAGAAAAAGTAAGATCTACGAAATCTGGTAAATGTCCTAATAGCAGCGGGGCAGTCAGCCCAATGTTCCAGATTTATGTAACTGTATGATGGGACAGCTGCATACATCTGCATACAGTTCTATTGAAAAATTCACTAAGCTTTTCAGTACAATCCGGGAAAAGTTATACCAACATATAGCTATTAAACATATTTACAGAAATACAAAAAAATTATTTTTTACATACATCTGTCAAGAATAGACTAAAGGTGTGTTAAGTATATATGCTGGAGAATTTTCTTGTGTGTACATCAAACAGATGCAAAACATGATGTAAATCTGGCCTTACTGAACTGAACTTTAACTGTCCCTAAAGCTACAATTAGGGCTTGTATGTCCAAGATCTTATCCCTCTGGGTCACTGCTAACAATGACAAGATCAGTGCTATACAGCTGGTAAAGTTAATGGCAGAGATAGATGTGTTTTACATATGACCTCCCAATTTAAATGGTATACCGGTAATCGACCCCATAACTTGAACTGGGTAATTTTCACTTCTCACTTGTTTCTTAAACACCCTTCTCTTCATGACATTTCTACTTTCTTTTGCATTTGGAGCTCCCTTTGTGTTTCACCTTCAGCAGCTATTAACATTTAGAAGAACTGCCTGATACATGGGGAGGTATTACTTTGCCAAAAACGCTTTCTAAACTGATCTTTGACAAAAGAAACACAACACGTCCATACAGTATATGCGTCTATGTATGTACATACAAATATATGGCCATGCTATCACTAAAAAACGTTAAGAGAAATTTTCATCACTATAGAGTTTTGGCTGGGTCTTGCCATATTGCTTACATACCTGGTCCTAGGCCAAAGCTTAAAATGAACATTAGAATAGCAGTCATACTAAAATAAGGCAGCCATGCATACGTCTCCTAGATAAAGAACAAAAAAAAGAAGTTGTTATAATGTAAAAGGCCAACAGATAAGAACCACAAACTCCAGTTTCCAGGTTTTAAAAAATTACCTAGATGCCTTTGGCTCCCAAATTATAAACAGTAAAACATCGTAGGATCCAGATACATTTTTTTAGTTGCCAAATTGAAATACATATATAACCAGCTTAAAAGGGGTTTTGCCATCACAAACATTGAAGGTATATCAATAGGATATGCCATCAATGTCAGATAGGTGCAGGTCCCACCTCTGAGCCCCTGAAACTCCCCGTTCTGAATGGAGATGTGGTTGCACACCACTCTCCCTTTGAAATGAATGGAGAGTAGTGATCAAGCACGGTTACTTCTCCAATCTGAATGCAGAGTTTTAGATGCCTATCCTGGAGATATGTAGGGGTCACATAGGTGGGATCTGCACCTATCTGTCATTGATGAAATATACTAATGATATGCTATCAGTGTCTGTGATGAGAAAACTGCTTTAAAAGTTGAATTTTTTTTTACTATGGGTAATATTGTATTAGCTAAATTGTTGTACATGGGGCATCATAATAGTAGTTATATTCTTGTACATAGAAGACAGTATTATAGTTGCTATACCTTTGCTTATTCCAGTCTGTAGAGGCAGTATGTGGCATGTTGGGCTCTATAGTTTCACAACATCTTGACTTGAGGCAACCCATACCATGTTAAATGTGTTTGCTAACTTTTCTGGGTTGCTATATTAAACAAAGCCTTTGCTTTATGCAAAACAGTCAGTGAGGTCTGAATGGCAAGTAAATCCTCACACCGACCAATTTATTGGTTCCTCTCCTTAAGGACAGATTTTTCCCCTATATTAAACAAAGTCATATATAACCTGATTCTACTGTTAAACTTTTGGGACCAGTTGCCCAAGATGCAAGACAGCTTGGTCTTCCTGCTGCATCTTAGCAAATCAGTCAGTGTGCCAGCACAGGCAGGCCTGGTAGCCAAGGCACACCAGCGCACAGACACATAGGGCCACATGTATGAACTTGTTTAGGTCTAAAACTCACTTTTTTGCCCATAGGTTACTATGGACAAAAGAGTGAGTTTTAGACCTAAACATTTTCACACATGTGGCCCATAGAGGATGACTTTAATCTGTATTATTTGGACAACTTCAGATTTACTAATGAGAATTGATAATTACCTGATATGTGAGTGTTATTGTTAATACAATGCAAAACAATGCCATTAGAGAATATCCTCCAATGATGAGAACCCGTCTGCCTGCTCGGTCAATGAGCAAACCCTGCAAATAATAAACTCATTATCACACTGAGCTAATTATTAGAGACATCAGCTTTGAAAACATATGATCCATGGGATAAATATATCAATGAAAAAGAATCCACAACTTGTCAGATACTTAGCAGCATTTTAAATTTGCAGGCTTCCCCAATATTGTTTCCACAGGATGTGAGTGAATAGGATTTTATTAAACTCAATTTAAATGCATTGTACCATATTCCACGTGTAACTATTCCACATGTAAATATGTCCTCGAAGTGATCTCCTCCCCAACATTTGATGTAAATGTAAACCAAGCGGTCACGGAGCGAAGTATGGAGCAGACTTAGGAGCTATGTTTGTTCCATATATTGCAGGTTCTAGCATCGGTGGTTTTAATAGGAGATACATTTGAACCTGGGCATTAAACCAACATCACAGTCCATGCCCTCTCTTTGTCAACCAATTTGACCTCCTCCCGGGTCTGCTCTTTATCCTGCATATTTATCCCACATGGTGATTGCCATAAAAACAATGTCAGAATTAGTTTTTTTTTTCTCACCTCACTTACAACGGCAAAGTTTGCTATTGTGGTAGGTATGCCCTTGATCCCTAAATTCTTGATTTGTGAATCCAAATTGTGTTGCATGAATCACCTAAATTGCTGTACGTTTATGCCAATAACGTAAAGAATTTTTTATAATACATCAAAATCAAAGCTGACTTACACATGTCATAGCAGTGATGCATTCACAGACTCCAGTCCCCACCGTGACATAAGGGATGTTTTCAATGGGAATCCCACATGTTCTGAACACATATTCTGCATACAAATATATCTGTAAGACATTAGAACTTAGTTTGAAATATATCGTACATTTAGTAGTCAATCATTATAGTGTTCACGTTAATGAATTAATACATATTAAGTATATATTCAGTCTATTTCTTGTATATACTGGAAATATATTTACATCATAATGTCAGTAAGAGTGTATGGAGTAGACTCACTCATTGAACTTGCTACATACCCAGCGGGTGCAGAATGTTGATTAAGATAAACTTACAGCGACGTGGGTCCAGCCTTTACTAATAAAAACAGATTCTGCATTTTCTTCTACTAAGAATGACAAGTTACAATGATAAAAGATTCCATCTAGGCACCTATGCATTACAGACCTTCCTGGTCCTTGTTCACAGCATTATTACATATAAAAACAGCCATTTCCAGGCCCTTTAATTTAATATACAGTTAATCATGTCTTAATGTTTAAATAAAACTATATCACTTGTATGTCCAAAATGAAAAGACCATTATTGCACTACTATGTATCTTCTATAATGCTTACAGGGAGCATGCCATGTATAATGGGAATAAACAGGGATCAGTTCTAGTTTCTTTCCCCTTTTCACTCTACACAGCCTCCATTGGACAAACCATCAGCAGATTTGGCTTCCAGTACCATCTGTATCCTGATGACACTCTATTATACACATCGTCCCACCATCTACTAACCGACCCCACCCTGCTATTTCTGTCTCAGTGTGTAGTACTACCGTAACTCCTGGACAGCAGGCCCACTGTCTTAGGTTCATACTAGACTCTGATCTGTCCTTCTCTACCTATATCCAATACCTTGCCCACTCCTGTCACCTGCACCTCAAGAACATCTCCAGAATCCATCCTTTTCTTACTGGGGAAAAAAACCAGACTCTTAGGGCCACATGTATAAAAACGGTCTTGGTCTAAGACTTTCTTTGTTGCCCATAGCAACCAATTAGAGGTCCCCTTTCATTTCATCTTGTGCTCTGAAAGAATTAAACAGGCGCTCTGATTGGTTGCTATGGGCAACAAAGAAATTCTTAGACCAAGACAGTTTTCATACATGTCCCCTTGTTGCTCTTATTCTTTCTCGTCTTGACTACTGCAACTCCCTGCTTATTCGGTCTGCCTCTCTGTAAACTCTCCCCTCTCCAATCTGTCCTGAATGCAGCAGCCAGGCTCGTCTTTCTTTCCAGCTGCAATACTGATACCTCTACCCTGTGTCAGTCACTGCACTGGTTGCTAGTCCAGTACAGAATACGACAAAAACTCATCACTCTCATCCATAAAGCTCTTCATAGTGCTGCACCCCCCTACATCTCCTCCCTCATCTCTGTCTACCATCCTACCCGGCCTCTCCGTTCTGCTGAAGATCTGAGATTACACGCCTCAGTCATCCAAATTTCCCATGCCCATCTCCAATATTTTGCACATGCTGCATCGGTTCTCTGGAACATGTTACCCAATATGATCAGGCACACTCACACTCAGTTTTAAGTGCGCTCTGAAAACTCATTTTCTTAGGCAGGCCTACCAAGATCCCCAATCATTAACCCCGTCAAATTCTGTTACACACATTTGTCACTCCCTGCACTTAGGCATGTACAGGCACTTATCTGTCACAACCAAAAACCATTGTCCAAAATCTCTCCTCAGGCTAGGCTTAATAATATTCCGGCCTCCTTTCTTACTGAGACCCCTCTCTTAAAGCACAATATATTTAACCAAAGGAAAATCGAGAGTATAGGGTAAAAACATTCTATTTTATTTTCATATCTTAAAAAAGTTTTTTTATAAATACATACATAAAGAACATGATGATGGTGAGATAAACAAAAGAATACAAAAAAGAACCAAAAAGGACAAGAAAGTGGTCAAGATGTAGTTATAATACAATCCATGGGGTTTATAGAAAGATAATTGTGAAATCAAAAATAAATTTAAATGCAAATGCTCATTCTAAACAACAAAATTCTTATCATACAACACCCAAGTACAGAGAGATATCAATCAAGAGGTACTTCATGGATACAAAGTATAACCAAATAGTGCACATATAAGTCTAATAGACCATGATCTTACCAATGTAATAGCAAATGACCACACTTGTCACCCCGACGCGCGTTTCGCGTTGCTACGCTTTCTCAAGGGGTATCTTGACCACTTTCTTGTCCTTTTTGGTTCTTTTTTGTATTCTTTTGTTTATCTCACCATCATCATGTTCTTTGTATATGTATTTATATAAAAAACTTTTTTAAGATATGAAAATAAAATAGAATGTTTTTGCCCTATACTCTCGATTTTCCTTTGGTTAAATATAAGGCACTTATCTGTATGTAGATGTATGGTCTGGGTGGCAGGTATATCCACTTTTTATGTAAACTACCCCATATTTATGTAACATGACCGGACCATTGTAAACCAAGCACTTCTCAAGCTTTGTCTCACCTATACACCCTAATAGATTGTAAGCTCTTGGGAGCTGAGCCCTCACACCTTGTGTCTGATTTGTAAGTAGCTTTTTATAATGTACCGTTTGGTTTTGTCTATACTTATACTCTCTAAATTGTAAAGTCCTGCGGAATATGTTGGCGCTATATACAAAAAAATTATTATTATTATTATTAACAGTGGCAAAAAAAATGGGAACAATCCATGGTAAAACTCAACATACAGTGGGCATAAATATGTTGATTAATAAACATTTAAATATTATGTATGATGCCTAGAAACAATCATAGCAATAGAAGTGTATATACTCAACTCACAGAAACTAAAGGATAATTGACTTTTGGTTGAAAACTCAGGATGAACATAAAATTTCTTGAATTTTTTTTTGAATGCACTAAATGAGACCATCTCCTAACTTTAGATGCACATGCCCAACTGTTGAATGTGTCAGTACTTTGTGCACAACTTGCTGATCTCTAACAAGTTGCTTAATGGCAATATTTCCAACAAGTGGTTGATCCCTGAATCGCCCAATAAATTTGAATTGGGATTTAAACAGTCCTCCTCAACATGCTGTTCACATTTTGGCATCATGAGACAACACCTTACAATTGATCAACAGTACCTCATCATTGTGAGGCTTCAAGCAGGTTGTTTTTAGACGGATTGGCCACTGAGCTTAGAGTGTCAAAGAGTGTCATCAGCAGGTTGCAACAGAGATACAGAGAGACTGGAAGGGTCA
The DNA here is from genome assembly GCA_025379985.1 of Phyllomedusa bahiana. NCBI lineage: Eukaryota > Metazoa > Chordata > Amphibia > Anura > Hylidae > Phyllomedusa > Phyllomedusa bahiana. Next base: position 17,316 of record JAODAL010031174.1, on the reverse strand, counting down.
TAGAAAGGCAAAGAAGTGGACATCCTTTGGCTATATCACACACTGATGACCATTTCATTGCAAACAATGTCCTGCGAAACTGGGTGATGAATGCCACACAACTCCAGGCACATTACAGGGAGGTGAGAGGCAACCAAGTGTCAGGTCAGACCATTTGTAAACGTTTACATCAGTGTGGTCTGCGTGCCAGACAACCTGACCCCACCAGCATTATCGTCCTGCATGGGCCAGGGAGCATCTACACTGGACAAGGGACCAGTGATCCTCAGTGCTGTTCAGTGATGAAAGTTGATTCCCTCTGAGCAGAAATGACGGCTGCCAATGGTGCTGGAGACATCATGGGAAGCGCGATGCATCAGTCAGATCAAGTACCCTTGCTGGTCATCTACCACGCCAATTTAATCAGTTTAGAATGGTCTGACATAATACTTGGTTGCCTTTCACCTCTCTTAAATGTTCCTGGAGTTGTGTGGTATTCATCACCTGGTTTCGCAGGGAATTGTTTACAATGAAGCGGTCATCAGTGTATGATGTAGCCAAAGGACATCCACTTCTTTGCCTTTCTGGGACTCTTCCAGTCGCTCTGTATCTCTGTTACAGCCTGCTGATGACACTCAGCTCATTGGCCACTTCTGTCTGAGAGCATCTTACTTGAAGCCTCGCAATGATGAGATACTGTTGATCAATTGTAAGGTGTTGTCTTGGTCTCATGATGCCAAAATGTGAACAGCATGATGAGGACGACTGTTTAAATCCCAATTCAAATTGATTCCCTAAATGTATTGTGCGATTCAAGGATCAAACATCTTTTGTGAATTTTGCCATTAAGCTCCTTGTTAGAAATCAGCAAGTTGTGTAACATTTAATGAAATGTTCAACAGTTGGACATGTTCATTCTAAAGTTAAGAGATGGTCTCATTTAGTTCATTTAAAAAAAAAAATCAAGAGATTTTATGTTCATCCTGAAATTTCAACCAAAAGCCAAATATCCATATCTTTTTGTGAGTAATGTATTTTATATAAACACTATATTTGGAATACATATGACAAAATGCTACTAAGATTTATTGCTATTATGCTTATTAAAGTGGTCTGTTACTCTATACATTGGAAGTACGCATAGTATGCTGAACCATGGATAAAGGGTATGCAACCACCCTTCCCCCACCGCCAGTTCCATCACTGCTGCAGGTTCTTAGCTTATATGGAATCTTATCATTGTAGCGTGTCATTCTTAATAGAAGAAAATAGAGTATCTGGTTTTCATTAGTGAGTGCTGGATCCATACCATGAGAATTTCTTAAGTAACGACCTGCCGGCCAATAGTGATCCGTGCATTCAGGCACTGAAATGGAACATTGCCGCCAAAGGAGGTTAGCATTCCAACACATCTCGGTGAGCCGATTGTTTCTTTTGTTAATTCATATAACTCTGATACTGGTTATAAAGCCACTTACATACCATGGGAAACGTGAGCGTGGCATCTAAATGATTAAAAGCTGGTTCCGCAGTTCATTGAGGTGCCTGATTTGCTCTCTCCCTCTAAGTACAGACCTTTTGTCATGGCAGCTGGGGGAATCCATGACTGCCATCTAACTACTTCTTTTAAACACTGCTTATGGCAAGGTGTAATAGGAGAGCCATATTGAAACACTAGAATAGTCTATATGCAGGGGACGAAAAGTAGAAGTAAAAATAAATAAATATTAAACAAATCCCCCCGAAAAATTAAGGGTAATTTCACATGACTGTTTTTGACACGGTTTCGGAGCGTTTCCTCACCCAACACAGTGTAAAAAAAAAACTGTAAAACACCTTCAGTTCATTTTAATTGCTTCCTATGTAAAACAGTACCTAAAACGCACGTAAAATCCTTGTTTTAAATAGAAAGCAACAAAAATTACACTTTTTTGGCCCTTGAAAAAAAAGTCATGTCAATTCTTCAAAAGGCTTAAAATACACGGCTTAAAATACACATAGAAATCAATGGAAAACTTCAAAACCTCGGCACAGTTTTGGATGCGTTTTTGGCACATCTTTCGGTGTGGTTTTTGCCCTGGCTATTAAATTGTATGGGCGTTTCAGAAAAAAAACAGCGGTGGAAAACTTCACCCAAAAACTCGTCCAAAAACTGATCAAAACCTTGTCTGAAACAGCGCTGTAAAACCTAGCAGGAAACCACGAGGAAAAAACCTGATCAAATCCTTGTCAAAACCTTGTCTAAAAAGTGCTACATTGAGGCACTTTTCAGATGGGATTTTGACACCGAAAATTCAGTGTCCAAATCAGCCCTGTGAAAATACCCTAAGGGCATGTCCCCACTGCACGGGTTTTACACCCTAAAAACATTCTACATGCACATTCTTCCATCCGGTTTTCGGACGGAATATGAGCATGTGAATGGGAAGGGGTAGGGCTTTTCTCCGCTCATCGAGGAGAAAAGTCACCCCCCCTCCCCCGCAGCCGTTGGGACGGCACTCAAACCGGACAGATACCGGTCGGATAAACCGACTGGTATTTGTCCATTGCCGTGTAAACCCCTTAGGCTATGTCTATACAGCACTGGATCGTACGTCTATGTAGACAGAAAAATAAAAGTTATGCCTCTTGATGGCTAGGGAGGAATAAATTAATGTCATGTAAGCAAAAATCACTGCAACTAGAAGGCATTTACTTTTCTGGTACCTCACAACAAGCCCGTTTGTAACCAGGACATGGTAAAGATACAGTGCCTTGTGAAAGTATTCGGCCCCCTTGAACTTTTCAACCTTTTGCCACATTTCAGGCTTCAAACATAAAGATATAAAATTAATTTGTTTTGTGAAGAATCAACAAGTGGGACACAATTGTGAAGTGGAACAAAATTTATTGGATATTTTAAACTTTTGTAAAAAAAAAAAAAAAAAATGAAAAGTGGGGCGTGCAATATTATTTACTTTCAGTGCAGCAAACTCACTCCAGAAGTTCAGTGAGGATCTCTGATCCAATGTTGTCCTAAATGACTGATGATGATAAATATAATCCACCTGTGTGTAATCAAGTCTCCATATAAATGCACCTGCTCTGTGATAGTCTCAGGGTTCTGTTTAAAACGCAGAGAGCATCATGTAGACCAAGGAACACACCAGGCAGATCCCTGATACTGTTGTGGAGAAGTTTAAAGCCGGATTTGGATACAAAAAGTTTTCCCAAACTTTAAAACATCCCAAGGAGCACTATGCAAGCGATCATATTGAAATGGAAGTAGTATCAGACCACTGCAAATCTACCAAGACCCGGCCATCCCTCTAAACTTTCATCTCAAACAAGGAGCTGATCAGAATCAGCCAAGAGGCCCATGATCACTCTGGATGAACCGCAGAGATCTCAGCTGAGGTGGGAGAGTCTGTCCATAGGACAACAATCAGTCGTACACTGCACAAATTTTATGGAAGAAGAAAGCCATTTCTCAAAGATATCCATAAAAAGTCTTGTTTAAAGTTTGCCACAAACCACCTGGGAGACACCAAACATGTAGAAGAAGGTGCTCTGGTGACATGAAACCAAAATCCAACTTTTTGGCCACAATGCAAAATGATATGTTTGGCATAAAAGCAAAACAGCTCATCACCCTGAACACACCGTCCCCACTGTCACACAGCAGGGACAGGGAAGATGGTTAAAATTGATGGGAAGATGGATGGAGCCAAATACAGGACCATTCTGGAAGAAAACCTGTTGGAGTCTGCAAAAGACCTGAGACTGGGACGGAGATTTATCTTCCAACAAGACAATGATCCCAAACAAAAGCAAAATCTACAATGGAATGGTTCCCAAATAAACATATCCAGGTGTTAGAATGGCCAAGTCACAGTCCAGACCTGTATCCAATCGAGAATCTGTGGAAAGAACTGAAAACTGTTGTTCATAAACGCTCTCCATCCAACCTCACTGAGCTCGAGCTGGTTTCCAAGGAAGAATGGGCAAGAATTTCAGTTTCTCGATGTGCAAAACTGATAGAGAAATACCCCAAGCAACTTGCAGCTGTAATCGCAGCAAAAGGTGGCGCTACAAAGTATTAACTTAAGGGGGCCGAATAATTTTGCACGTCCCACTTTTCAGTTTTTTATTTGTTACAAATGTTTAAAATATTCAATAAATTTTGTTCCACTCCACAATTGTGTCCCATTTGTTGTTGATTCTTAACAAAAAATTGTAATTTTATATCTTTGTTTGAAGCCTGAAATGTGGCAAACGGTTGAAAAGTTCAAGGGGGCCGAATACTTTCGCAAGGCACTTTATTTCATTTTGAGTATAAAGAATACTTCCATTTACTGTGTGAAAGAGACCTTAATGCTTCTTTACAATTGTTCTGTATAGTATAAAGTTACATAACTTCATTATACAATAAGCTTTATTAAATGGAATCCCCCATTAGTCCTATACATTTTTTTTAATTTATGGTATTAACAGTGCAAATTGGCAATGTCTGTGACCTGTCTGTCTGTAAACCTGACCCCAAACCATTGCGAGTATAATCAGAGATGACAGGTAGCTATTATTGACCTGTGTGATCTGAAACCGACAAGAATGTAGCTTTTCAGCAAAAGTGTCAACTAAAATTGGCCTCCTAATTATGTGGTGAAATGGGGCTGGCTGTTCATTACATGCGCCGCCGTATAATGTTCAGGTGCCAAAGAAATGCTTCAAGAGGAGAATATATAGGTCTGTAACACAGCAGGTCACGGAGCATGAGACAAATTTGTTTTCTGTTGGATTTGTGTGAATTTGATAGCAAAAAAGCCGGTATGTTTTCAATTTAAATCCAAGGCATATCGATGTACAGCAAGACATCATAGATTTCTATGGGTGAATTTCTGCATCTCTATACAAAGCAAGGTGGTAAAACAGCCGTGTGAGGCCTCACACTCAAGATGCAGTTCTCTCTTTTTATGTCCCAGCATAAAGCTGGATGATGTTAGGTTTCCATTACTGTCTAAAGCAGCAAGTTATACCCGTGACAAAGATCAGACACCAGGGGCGACATGTATGAACATTGGCAGTGACAGGCCAGTTCTAAATAGCTTTAAGGCAGTGTAGAATGCACCAGTATGCATGAACCTGTTCTACTGCAGGTCATACATAGAGGCGTGGTCTAGTGCCAATAGGACAAGTCTGGCTCTGGCAGACCACCTTTAACCTGGTCTGGCTCTTCTAACTGTTCTGCACCTAGATTTGGTGTCAAAGATTCATAAATGTGTCTACTTCTATGAATGTGGTGCGACGCCCTCAGAACACCCCTAATCTTTGGCGCATTAAAAAGTATCTTTGTGCATTACAAAGCCCCTTACTGCACCAAAGTTTGGAGTGCATCTGTTCTTACATTCTTTTTGACTCAAAGTACATCAGAAAACTGGCGCAGCCCAGTTCATACATGTCGCCCCAGGTCCTCTGCCTTGAGACAGTATCTATGACCATTGTGATTATGAAGAAAAAATGATTTACCAACAATGTAAAACAAATTAGCAAAAGATGGTTGAGTACTGCTTAGTTTCCACACTTGGCAAATACTAGTATTTGGCTTTGTGGTCTCATGGGATTATGTGTGTGAAAAGTTTTTTTACTTACTGCATTAATCCCACTGAGTTGCTGTCCCATGTTAGTCACAATGATAGTAATAAGCTGCCATCGTACAGATTGATCGAAGAACATTTCTAACATCTTTTTTTGATTTTCGCCCTTTAAAGCATACGATTCTCTCTGGATATCATCCATTTCCATTTGGTAGTGGTGTGAGCCATAAAATGACTTCAGGGCTGGTTGCAAAAAATAAAAGACACTGTCATTTACTTACATGTTGAGGGTTAAAAATGGATCATCAAGATCCTATATTTTCTACTCAGTATACAGTAGTTCAATGCAAAATAAAAAAGACACTGGTTGCCAACCAGGAAAAAAAGGACCAAGCTCAGACTGGCCCACAGAGGAGCAGGGAAAACCCACAGTGGGCCCCTGGGATTCTGGCATGGTGGGCCCATGAGAATAGCAGGCCTGTTTTTCAGATAGAAAGGCAGAAAACAAGTGGCATGTGCATTAGATGTAGTCATGTACAGTATCTGTAGAATGGGCACCAATAATCAACTCTACTAGTGAGCACCAAGAATTAACCCTACTGGTAGACCACAAAGCTCAACACCAATGGTGGGCCCAAAAATCGACTCCACTGGTGGGCGCCAAGCACTCCTGTCCAATACTGACCATGCTTGTACTGTGGCTGATTTTTAAGTGTCGCTATGGCTGTTATTTTCCTAGTTTGACTGACTCTGTAGCCTACGGTAACTGACTTGCTATATTCTGGTGACACTGTGGTTGGGTCAGTTCTAGGAGTAAAGGGAATGGCACTGTTCTGGGGCACTGTGGTCACTATTGTAGGGCAGTGTGGTTGACTCTATATCAGGTTACTGTGACTGGTTGTATTCTAGAAGGGGAAGAGTTGTATATCTGGGGGGGAAGAAAATGGTACTGTTCTGTTCTGAGCCACTGTGGTCACTTTTTATGCCAGTGTGACTGGTTTTACCTCAGAGGCACAGTGATCAGTTCTATGGTTGAAGAGACTGAAACTGTTATAAGGCATTGTGATCAATATTTAGGTCACTGTGGCTGGTTGTATTTTAGAGGAACTGTGGTTGGATCAGTTATAGAGGTGAAAAGACTGACACTGTACTAGGCCACTGTGGTCACAATCCTAGGTAGTGTGGATTGCTCTATATTTAAGTTACTGTGACTGGTTGTGTTTTAGGAGACACTAGTTGGTGCAGATCTAGGAGTGAAGAGATTGGCACTGTACTGTTCTGAGGCACTGTAGTCACTATTTTAGGGCACTGTGAATGGCACATGGTTTTATTCTAGAGGAAATGTGGTGGTTGGTTGAGACCTGGGGTTACTGGCACTGTATTCTGCATTCCTTGGGAATTGTGTCTGGGGGCATTGGGTTTAGCTATATAATGTAGAACACCGAGATTTGTTCTGTCAATGAGGAACCATAACATCTTAGAAAATATCTTGCGTACTTCCAAGACCCCTTAGATCTGCAAGTGCTTTTAGCTCTGATATTTTTATTGCACTTCGTATTGGTGATATTCGTGTGATCTAAATGTGGTTTAATGTTAACTATTATTATTGTACTTTATAATTTTCTTACGGTTCATCTCTTACCCTTTTGGCATTGATGTTCATCTTTCTTGTCTATTAGAAGGTATCTGGGACTTTCAGGAAACCATGGTAGTGTCACCAGCTGTATAAGAGCTGGAATGGCACAGGTGGACAGCAGTAAAGGCCAGGAATTTTCACCACCCAGTATCTCTCTATGACATACAAGATATGTGTGATTATTAAGCTTCTGCAACTGGCAAACACGGAAAAACAGTCCTACGTAAATACAGTGACACAAACCTAATCTAACTAATATGCTGATTCATTTAAAACGAAAACTAATCCATAATGATAGTAAAAGTAAATATAATTATTGCTAAAACAAATTGAAGTAACATTGTTAAATAACTGATCACTAGGATATTCTGAATAATGCTGAGAATTATCAATCCCTCCTGTTATGTTTAATGCAAGAATAGAGTATTGCACTGTATGAAAGACACTTTATGACAGATAACTACATTTTAAATACATTAAATTATCTGTTATAGAAAAATAGCACGCTTCTGACCCATGAGGTTTCAGATTCCGCCGGCGGAGTCAAAAACCGTCCGGTGGAAAATCCCTGCAGTGGGGACTGCTGCACGGATTTTCTATAGAAGTCTTTGGGGGAGCATTGCTTGTCGCATTTCAGACGGTTTGTTAAACTGCAAACCGTCTGAAAAACCATCAAATAACCTGTGCCGTGGGGAAAAGTCCTAACTTGTTGTGAGTAGTGTATATATATACACACATGCACACAAATATATGCAGCAGGTGAAATTATTATTTAACATATCACCAGTTTTCTAATTAAATATATGTCTGAAGGTGCTACTGGCATGAAATTTTCACCAGATGTTGATCCGCACAGGCAAAGAAATCAAACCACAGGTGTTCCTAAATTAAGTTATGTGTAATAATGAGAAATGACACAGGGAAAACATTTTAAACACATGAAGAAAGAGGTGGAAAAAGCAATGGAAACTCATGACACCAGCTGAAATCTATCAGTAAGGCCATGTCCACACTGCATAAGAAAACGATCGTATCTCCGGCGCTTTTCGTTTTTTTAAAAGCGCCGCAGATACGATCGTTCCTGCGGCCCCATAGACGGCAATAGAGAAGACGAGCTGCTGTTTACACAGCTCGTCTTTTCTCTGCCCGTCTTTTGGCAGCGGCGTATTATACAACATTGTACAACGTTGTATAATACGCCGCCACTTCTCGTTTTCTTGCCATCTTCCCATACAATACAATTGTATGTTGGATGTCAGGAAAACGAGAAGCAACTGCGGCTTTTGTCACAAAGCGTGACAAAAACCGTGGTCCTGCATCAGAGAAAAAACGGCCGCTTTTGGGCCGTTTTTTGTCTGATGCAGTGTAGACATAGCCTAATTATAAAGCAATCCTGCCACTCAGTGACAAATAGTATCATCTGGTTCAACTGATGGCCTGTGAAAAGGTTTCTCTTTACCAAACTGCCACACAATAAATTATGGCTAAAACCAGTGAGATCTCTCAAGACCTTCACAACCTTATTGGTGGAAAACATACTCATGGCATTGGTTACGGAAGAATTTTTAAACTACTGGAGGTCTCAGGGAACATTGTTAGGCCATAGTCCAGGAGTGGGAAGAACATCCTTTTACCATAAACCGGCCATGACCAGGTGCTCCGAGCAAGATTTCAGAGAGAGAAGTGAAAAGTGTTATCAAAAGAGTTGTCAAGAGCTAAGAACCACCTGTGGAGAGCTACAGAAACATCTGGAGTCAGCAGGTACATTTATTTAAAAGAAAACAATAAGTAATGCACTCAGCCTCCATGGCCTGTATGCAAGCTCACCATTCAAGACTCCATTGCTGAACAAAAAAGCCTGTTCAAGCGTGTTTAAAACTTGCTCAACAATATTTAGACAAGCCTGTGAAATACCAAAGAAATGCTCACTTCGTTTCAGAGAAAATAAGGCTGCTAAAATGGCCCAGCCCATTACCTGAGCTGAATCTATAGAATATCTATGGAAGAAACTAAAGCTCAGAGTTCATAGAAGGAGCCCACGGATCTTTCAGAATTTGAAGAGTGTTTGTGAGGAAGGATGATCCAAAATTCCACCTGAGCAATGTATACAGGAGGCATCTTGAAGCTGTCATCAGCAACAAAGGCTTTTGTACAAAGTATTAAAGGGGCTTTCTTGCTAGAAAGATCATATCTCTAATGATGGGAACAGTAAAAGTAAGCCCTTTTGCAATCAGTTTGTATTACCTAAATCACTTAGTATAGCAGATATGAGCTAATCTGTGCATTTATAGCTATTCCTGCAGCAGGTGGTCAGGTCACACCCTCTTTTGTGATTGGCTAACTTATATCTCATTCAGCCTGTTCAGACATGCCCCCTGGATGGGACACGCGCCCTGTGCGGTGATTGGCAGCCTGCACTCTGTGCTTACTCTCCTCGGAACTGTGGAAAATGAAAGCGAAACGAACTGCCTGTGATGACTGTGTCTGTATAATAAAGGCTGTCTCAGCTCCTTTCTATGCCCCCAGTGATAGTTCTGGGCAATTACTGAGTCTCTAGCTGCTAGATTCACGCTCCCCTCATATAACACAGCCCTATACCCTGTGCTCCACCCATATATCACAGCCTTATACAGTCTGATCCCCCTCTACCTCCTGCCTGATAACAGAGGGGTAGGGGTAGGGCAGCGTGCCTTTCTCACATTTGTTTCATCAGCTCAGACTGTATGTATAACTGTTTACATCAATGCAGGTGTTCTGGTTACAAGGAGCTTGTGGAGGGAGGTGCCAACTCTCCAGGCATGAGAATTGACCAGTGTAGGAGGTCTGCAGAGTTGTGACATCCTCGCTCTCCCACTGCTCACACACAATGATGATGTCACAACTCTTCAGTGAGGAAGACATGCCTACTGGGAGGAGAGTCCCACCTATTGGGAGGAGATACCCAACCCTTGATTTTAAGTTGTAACAGACAAACAGCTTAAGTCTGCAAAAGTGTGTAATGATTAACCCCCTTTAAATAAGTTTCAGTAAGCGTGTTCAATACTTTTCCCTGTATAATTTCTCATTATTACACATAACAATTTGTGAATATCTATGGTTTAATTTCTTTGCCTGTGTGGATTAGATAAGTTGTTACCAACATCTGTTGAGAATTTCATGTCAATAGCACCTTTAAAAATATATTTACTTACAAAATTGATGAAGTGTTCAATACTTATTTCACCCACTGTATGTATTTATCTACAGCTGTCTCGCCAGCTGTGTGCTGCTTACCTTTTTTCGTTTGCCATGCGGCCTTTCCTATTGTCTGGCCATGCTGTATGCACCATATAGCCGCCTCTGATCCTCCTGGCTTCTATAGGAAGCACGGCCCCATCTGGTGCTATTTATTTCTGTCTAGGTTCAGCTGGGTGTGGCTTCTCTAGCAAATCTTCTTCAACCTGGGGCTATATTAAGCAGTCTCTCACACACCTCTGGGCCTGATCCTTGTTAGTGTGTGTCTTGTTGCTCACCTTGTGGGATCCTTCACATTTGTTGGTCCGCTGCCTCCAGTGCCACGTCTGCTGGTCAGGGGTCCGCTGCCTACAGTGCCACGTCTGCCTTTCCGGGGGTCGTCTGCCTTCAGTGCCACGTCTGCTGATCCGGGGGTCAGCTGCTTCCAGTGCCACGTCTGCTGATCCGGGGGTCAGCTGCTTTCAGTGCCACGTATGCTGATCCGGGGGTCGGCTGCCTCCAGTGCCACGTATGCTGATCCGGGGGTCAGCTGCCTCCAGTGCCACGTCTGCTGATCCAGGGGTCGGTTGCCTCCAGTACCACGCCTGCTAATCTGGAGGTCGGCTGCCTCCAGTGCCACATCTGCTGATCCGGGGGTCGGCTGCCTCCAGTGCCACATCTGCTGATCCGGGTATCAGCTGCCTCCAGTGCCATGTCTGATGATCCGGGGCCTGTTGCCACGTCTGTTAATGATCTGGTGCCCGCTGCCACTGCTGGGGACTGCTCGGAGGTCTCACCTGGCTACCATATTGGTAAGCCAACCTTGCCAACAAAAGGCTCTGTGAAGATACTTGGTGACTGCTTAATCACACCCCCTCGTAGCAAGCCTGACAGTGCTTCCATTACCTGCTCACCCATTACAGTAGGATCAGGACATGGACTCTTCTGACATTCTGCCCTCTGGTTTCTTAGTCTATGTGCAGGTCTAGTTTCAGGAGGTTTTTTTTTCTGTTTGTTTTATTTGAAAGAGGCCAAGGTGCAAAACAAATAAAAACTAAGGCAGGACACAACACCAAGAACATGACCAGAAACAAAGCAGAGACACTGGCAAGGAACTAAGACATGAACTGACAAGGCAACAACAGAAATGGCAGACACATGGCAAGAACTCTAACATGAGAGCATGACAAGGAAACTCACAAAGACGCAGACAGACACATGGCAGCCACTGGACGGGAGGTAGACAGGGGTCCAAGTTAGGTAGGAGCACAGACAGAAACACGGATCATAGAATGCAGCCAGCCAAAGATCGCGCACCACCCAAGCTTGCACTCATAACTCAGGCACTGCCTGACAGCAAAGATTGTTTTTTATAGGCAGCAAGATGGGTAAATGGGCATCAGCTGCTAATGCTGAGGTCAGGTTAATCGTCTGGCATGGACAACACTGAACCTCCACACTGATAGATCTCAATTACTTTGTTTCTCATTTGTTCCTGAATTTCTTTGGATCTCCCCATGATGTCAAGCATCTGAGGATCTTTTGATCTACTTCACTTTATCAGGCAGGTCCTATTTAAGTGCTTCCCTGCTTGAGAACAGGTGTGGCAGTAATAAAGCCTGGGTAAGGCTAGGGAAATTTAACACAGCATCCCAAAAATGTGAGAAAACACAGTAAATTTATGTTTGGGGGGGGGGGGGGGAGGATTACTTTTTCACACAGGACCCTGTAGGTTTCGATTACTTTTTCCATTAATGACCTTCATCTAAAAATGGCATTTTGTGTTCACTTGTGTTATGTTCGTCTAATATTTAAATTTGTTTCATGATCTAAAACATTTAAGTGTGACAAACAACTAAAAAGATTAAGAAAGCAGGAAAATACTTTTTCATACCACTGCATCTATCTATAAAATTTACAATTACTGTAGTTTTAATACATTTCTAGGTGTGTTCCACAAAGGAGCTTAGGCTCATAGCTTGCTACGAGCCGACCATATTACAGAATGAAGAGGGCGGTGCTTGTGACCATCATCCCCATTCATTTCTGTGGAAGATCTGAATATAGCTGACTAAGCATGTGCATGCCCCTTTAATATATGTTTAGCTTTAGAGAAATGATTAGCTAAAGTTTGTTGTGTAATTGTAGACAATCCATACCGTAAGCCAACAATCTGTCCTGCCAAGATCCCCGCAGTCAGGAAAATATTAATGCCCACAGATGTAAAGCCCCTTATGTTCCTGGGAGCTATTTCGCCCAGATATAGTGGTTGCACACATAATCCAATACCTACAAAAGAAAAAAAAGACATACTTTATATTTAATATTACATCATGGTGTGTATTAAAACAATTTCAATGAAAAGCCAAATATCCCTAACTTCCTGTGAGTAGTGTGTATAATATATATATATATATATATATATATATATATATATATATATATATATATATATAGACACACACAAATATACATACACACACCGTGTTACTCCAAAAATAAGACAGGGTCTTATATTATTTTCATTTCCAAAAAAAGGGCTAGGGCTTTTTTTTTTGTTGCCCATAGTAACCAATCAGAACTCCCCTTTCATTTAATATAGTGCTCTGGAAAAATGAAAGTGGAGCTCTGATTGGTTGCTATGGGCAAGAGAGAAAGTCTTACACCTAGACAGTTTTCATACATGTCTCCCTTAGTTCCTTGGCAGCTGCTGTGGAACTACAAGTACCGGCGAGTATATACACACACATACTCCCCATGGTTTTTGACTATAGGTTATGTACTGTGTGTATATGTATGTGTGTGTCTATATAGTCAAAAACCATGGAATGTGTGTTCTTTCAGTGCCTTATCTTGAAAGTTTGGCATGCTGGGGAACTAAAAGTCCAAGTAAGTCACAGTAGCCACACTTTAAGATAAGGGATTTGTTGTGTGATTGTATAAATGTGTGTGTACAATGTGAGGATATATGTGTGTGTGTATACATTAAACTTTCACTTACACATTGCACTCTATAGCATGGGCTGAAGGACCTGCGATTGTAACATCATCTCAGGTCCTTCAGCCTGAAAACACTGGAGGTTTCCACAAAACTTCCAGTCTAACAGGCTGTTTATTGGGGTGGATGGGGCTCTGGAATGGCATTGCCCAGGAGGCGGGCACCAGGTGACATCAATCAGGAGGCACTAACTAACTAGGGCTTATTTTTGGAGTAGGGCTTCAGGTCAGGGTTTATTTTTGGGGAGGGTTTTAAAAAAAAAAAAAAAAAAAAAATATATATATCCATATATATATATATATATAATATATAATATATATATATATTCATATATATCGCTTTATAAGTAGAACGTCCTGAATAGCAGGAGTAGATTAAGGGAACCCTTACTATCCAGAGTACATCTCCAAATCTCAAACAGAATAGACTAATATTCTAATGTGTATACCATGGCTACTTTAGCACCACTGATGATCCAGACCTGGCAAGCAGAGAATCCCTTCTATAACATCCATTTGCTTTTAAAGGACATGATCAACTTCTTTAACAGGTAAATCATATACGTTATTTTTGCAATATGGGAAACTAGTGATAACTATACAAAGTTTTTAGTTACTGGATAAACTCAAAACTTAAAAATTATTCTTTGTTCTTATGAAGGTTTCAAGTGATTAGAGGAAGGATGCCTCCCATGATGCAGTTATAATATAACTGACAGGCAAAGGGATACGATCCAGCCTGCATTTCCATAGCTAGAGCAGTCAACACATCACAGGTTATTAATATTTAAGACCTCCTATTTATTAGCAGCAACATTTGCATTTTTATCCTAAAAAATGCTTTGTTCAACCTTTTTAGTTGTGAATTAATAATGACAGTAAGGTGACAATGATGTTTTATATGACATAGGTTTCCACTTCTTTGTGCTTATCTAATCTTACATAATATATTCTTTTGAATGTTTCCAGGAAAGAACCCCCCCGAAGCCCTAAGCGAAGGGGGACCATGACTTTGGGAGGGGAGAACCGAGAACTCCCTTATAGTCTGGGAGTTTTTGGCTGTATAGCTGTAGGTATGTAAGCTGATGGCTTCAGTGTATACATAGTATATTTATTGTAAGTAATGTTGAGCAAAGGGGATAGGTTTTGGGAGGGCAGCTTGTAGTCCCTGCATTGTGCTTAGGCTCCTGTCTGTGTAGTTATAGTTATGAGCAGGGGGGTTGTGTTATGAGAGGGAGGAGTGTGTGGATGGGGAAGAGTTACTATGAGGAGGGTGTGGTTTAGCTATAGATATAACTTCTGGTCTTCTCTTTCTACTTCCTCTTTCTCTCACCAAGAAGCAAGAAAAGATGTCCCTCCCACCCACCCCTATTTTAATGAATGCTCTGAAGCTTGTGTTTAGCTGTGATCTGTACAGTGACGAATGTATTATTGTATTGTTTTATATTGACTTTACTATCTACCTGTTTTCAGACACAGTTATTATGATACTGATGAGTACTTGTGTTGGCATTATCCATTTAAGCCCAAGGGAAGGGCGATCCTTCAGCCATGGTTCCCTAGAGGTTTCCTCCACAGGGGTTTTTCCTCTCCTGAGTGCTGTAGGATGACTCCTAGTGAGTCTGGGATTTGCTACTTGGTCAAAAAAAAAAAAAAAAAAAAAATGGAAAATATGAATCTTGGTATTATGACCTGTCACAGCTTTTATGTTGCGGTGTAGGAGTCAGGTGGAAGTTGCAGGTCAAGTTATGGTGGACTAATTTTAATTAATAGAGGATGGTAAATCTCATGGTGTGAAGAGGCTGAGCTTTGGAAGTGGCCAGCCTTAAGGATGGTATAATGGTAATGGCATCCAGGGGCGGGCACGGTGGTTAATCAGGAGTGAGGATCTTCAGTAGGGTCATTGGTGCCCCTAAAGTATACTGGCTCTGCTAGAACGGCAAGCCAGAGCGTGCCGCCCCATTATTGCTGTCTGGCCGGGTACTGCATGTCAGATAGCTGGGAATATCACACAATTGTCTAGCACTCCACCTGACTCCTTCCATGTTTTTTGTACTTATATGGTTTGAATAAAGCTGTGGCCATTTGACACCAAAGAAAAACGTGTTTGTGCATTTATTCTTGGGTTTAAACTGGGTACTCATTAGAGCGGGGGTTCATCCCATATCCAAAAGTCATGTAATTTCAAGTTTCCATAGAATTAGTATAAACCTGGTTTCCAGGAACTGTAAGGGAGGCACAAATAAGTAAGAAACACATCATCTCATACTAGCAGTTGCTGGCTTTTTCATAATACTTGTATCCCTGAATGCAGCTAATTTGTTTAAATTGTCATTAGTATACACAATTTTGTGTGATGCCTTTATTATGCAATATACAATGTTACATTTGACCACAGTAAATATTCCACTATCCTTAATGTCATACTGACTATGATAAAAGAAGTAAAGAGATAAGGTCATAGGGGAAACTTAAAGCCCCCAAGCCTCAATGCAAAATTTCCTATAAGGCACTCAGCTACAACCATGTTTCTCCAAAAATAAGTCCTACCCTGCCTAATGTTTTTTAGAGTAGGCTTAAAATATAAACCTTACTCTAAGAATAAGCCCTAGTGCCATTAAATAAGCCCAAGTTAATTGTATTCCTGTCCCGAGCCGCAGTACTGCTGGTGAGAAGTTGCTGCCTGCTTCCTCGTATGATAGACGCCGCTCAGACATCCTCCGGTACAGTGGTGAGCTGCTTTATTATGGCCTACCTCCGTCGCCTGGAAGGTGGTGTGTAGTATTCCACTAAGCTGCTCTTGCAAATTTACTACGTGACTCCGGCCAGGAGTAGGCCCAAAGTTCTCTTGGGTGTTGTGAAGGCACCAGAAGAACTGATGCGCTGAAAATGGAACTGGAGGGCATTGGTAGGACTCCAAAACGCTCCAATAAGTGTTTTGTGACAGGAAGATATTGAAATAGGCCGCAGCGGGGTGAATAAATAGCTTGTTTCTTCAAAATTAAACCCTTCACGATAATAAGCAATAGCGTTTTTTTGGGGGGAAAAAATGTTACCTAACCCGTCTTCTTTTGGTAAAAACATGGTATGTGCCTTTTATAGGACTAGGGTCTTCTAATGTGCCAGAGGAACCTTTGGGCTCCCTTAAACAACAATAACCAGGTACATCTACTAGCTCTGTATTACTCTGTATTGATTGCTCTGTATTGTGTTTTGCTTGTAGAGTCCTAAGTGACAAATTTGCGTATTTGCTTAAAAAAATAGTGAGTAAATGGTTGAAAATATTTTTGGATCATATAGCGCCCTTATTTTGTATGTTAAGGAAGAAAAATCAGAGCACATTGCTAGGAATTGTAGAATACTAGAAATGATTAAATTCTA
This sequence comes from Phyllomedusa bahiana, assembly GCA_025379985.1. Lineage (NCBI taxonomy): Eukaryota > Metazoa > Chordata > Amphibia > Anura > Hylidae > Phyllomedusa > Phyllomedusa bahiana. The sequence continues at coordinate 537 of JAODAL010031174.1, read as the reverse complement.
AGGTTTTGAGTAAATTGTAACTTAGAGCTGTTTAAAAGCAACCTGTTGTGTTGAGAAAGCACTCATCTGCTGGGATCATGTTATAAAGCAGGAGTAGCTGAGCAGATTGAGATAATATATATATATATATATATATATAAATATATATATATTATATATATATATATATATATAGTCGCATGATCCTGCCACTAGAGGGTCTACGGCCGGAGACCCTCTGCAGATGCGCCACCGAGGAACTGGGCTCGGTGGGGAAAAGCCACCTATTTTGTGTCAGTGTTATATTACTGTCACTTACGGTAGCGGCTAGAATAGCTGCAAGGCAGCTAGGTATGGGGTGGCTCTTCCGGGACAGCTATAGTGTCGGATGGGTGGCTTTCCCCGCATTCCAGGTCCCTGGGTTCCAGCCCAGATATTGGACCCATCTCTGGAGGCCTATAAAAGCCTAGTACTCCAGGTGATCGGGGGGGAGCTGGGAAGAGGGCTCTGCCCCCAGAGGCTACAGGAAAGCCAGGCACACAGTAAAAGCACTGTAAT
>JAODAL010031173.1:0-48818 GCA_025379985.1 Phyllomedusa bahiana | reverse complement strand
CTTTTATTACTTTAGAGGTGTTGTCTCGCTACAAGGATTGCTATTTATATTAAACATATTGCAAAAACAAGTCACTTTGCAATATGTGTCCATTAACAGTGTCGTACCTATTCCTAGATACCCCCTTCTGTATGGGCTGCATCAGCTCCTCAGGTCGCTATAGCTACAGACTTGTTTGATCTCTCCTGATACCCTGCCAGCACGGTTTGCTATAGTTACAGCCCTTTGCTCTACTGCAGCCTAGTGGAAGCCAGTAAACACGCCCCTGAATTCAAAGTGAAATCAAGAATACAGGACTGAGGTAAGGTGAATCAATGTAGTGGGACAACCCCTTTAACCCCTTAACCCCTTTCCAGAGCCATAACTTTTTTTTTCCACCTACATATACGGGCTTTTATATCGCAGGACAAGATGTACTTTCTAATGGTGTTATTCATATTACCATAGAATATACTGGGAAGTGGGGTAAAATGTGAAAAAAATGTACTTGCACCATGTTTGTGGGAGTTTTGTTTTTATGACGTTAATTCTTTGGCAAAAATGATGTGTTATCTCTGTTCTACAGTTTGATATGCATCCACCAATACCAAACAAGTTCAGTTTCAATTATGTTTTGGTACAGTAAAAAAATTCCAAATATTTTCTATTTTTAGTGGCTGCTCTGTCCCGCACTATAACAGCAGCAAAGCCACTTACCAGCATCAGGACGTACCCATACATCCAATGTAGGTAAGGGGCTAAAGTAGGCACCGTTTCTAAAATAAATTGAAAAAGTATAATGGGGCAGATTTATCAAAACTGTTTAACTCTTAGTGTACAGTTAGATGACACAGTTTTACAAGGCGCCACATGTATCCTAGTGTTGAAAACTCTGGTGTAGGTTAGAAGTCTCTAGACTAATTTTACACCTGTTATGAGTTGGTTTACTTTATGGCACTAGCTGCATCCAAATTTTGGTGAATTTTTTTAAACATTGCATCGCATGTTCAGAGCCACCCCCTTTTCTAGAAGCAAGGCACATAGGTGTACAGAAACTGTCTGAAACACAAAATACATGAGGAGTACAGCATGTGTGACATTTTTGCTGCAAAATTGTGTTGCAACTGTTTTGATAAATGTACCCGAATAACTTTTAGACCGGCTCCCTACGACCTAACCTTATGTTTTTAGTGTTTTTTTGCCATTTAAAAAAATTCAACACCTATAGTTACTTATGAGCCATAGAAAATGACCAAAGTGGTCTCAAAAACATCATAAACACCTATAATCACAAAGACCACTAAATAAAAAAATAATAAAAATCAAATCTTTACTTAACCAATACCATAAAAGACATAAATCAACAAAGAAAATTAAAATAGTGGCAATAATACCACAAAAAACATCACCCACCGCTCCTAATAACATACATCCCAGATCAGGCTAATACTAATAGCATCAAATATACAAACTGTCTGTGTAATTCAGCACTGACAAATTAGCTTTTTCAAAAGCTACACTTGATAGTATAATACTTTATAAATAACAGCACACAGTTGCCAAATAAGGCACCTATACAAAAATATACCTTACCTATAACTGTTGCTAAAGAAAATCCAACATTACCTGCTGTGGTGGATGGGGAGTCACCCATCATTCCCCATAAGGTAGGAAGGTATATACACCCCCGGTTAGGTAGGTTTATTCATCCCTCAGTAGGTATGTATATAGTTGTAATTAGTAGGCAGCTAGCTTTATAGGTACCCTTGACAGGTAGCTAGGTATATAGGCCCCCTCAGCAGATAGGCAGGTATTTACTAACTTCTGTGCATAGCTTATATAACTCCCCACAGTAGTGAGGTAGGTATATGTGTCCCTGCATAGGTAAAATAAAAGCCCCCCCCCCCCCAAAAAAAAAAAAAAAAAAAAATGGGTAGGGAGGTAGGTATTTAGGCAAGCACAGTAAGTAGACAGGCGAGCAGGGTCCTAAACAATCCGGGGCTCGGGCCCTTTTTTTTTTTCTGGGTAGGGAGTGGTTCACACCACATTTTTCACGCCTCATTGTGTACTGTGGATGTTTTTTACAGAAAAAACCTTCTGTTCCTGTCACAAATTTTCTGCACCATCCCACACAATCCCGTCAATCTCCTCAGCAGTCACGAAACAGTAAAAATCACCAATGACAAATTTACTTTTTCAGAACTTCTCACCTTCATATGACATACCCCTAAACACACCAAAACATACACCGATACATGAGCAAATCTACCGACAGTGATTGTACTAAAACCCTCCTACAAAACCAAGACCCCAAAACTATTACTACAAAGGACCAAATAAATCCTCAGACCCCACATGGGGCTATCAGCTGTAAAAACAGGCTCTGAAGACTATACCACTGCCATATAGTGACCAAAATAGTGGTAGTTACTAGCTGAAATGTAGACCTCTGCAGACAAATAAAGTATTACCCTGCAGTTACATTTAGTGACTCACCGGAGACGTCTTTCTGATCACGTCGTTCACTTTCCCTTTTCTTCTCCATCCTTTCACAAACCTCATGCTGATTGCTCCCGGCCAATACTCGTCCCTGAGGGTTTGGACACAAATATACTAGATCCTCACATTTCCAGCAACTCCTTAATTATAGGTATACATCCCCCCAGTTAGGGATATAGGGGCACTAAAGCAGTATATGGGGCCACAGGCGTATATAGGGCCACAGGCAGGTATATAGGGGGCACAGGCAGTATATAGGGGGCACAGGCAGTATATGGGGGCACTGAGGCATATATAGGGCACTGAGGCAGAATATAGGGGCACTGAGGCAGAATAAAGGGGCACTGAGGCAGTATATTGGGGCCACAGGCAGCAAATGGGGGCCACAGGCAGGGATAAAGGGGCCACAGCAGTATATGGGGGGGACAGTCAGGCATTATAGGGGCACAGGCAGCATATGGGCCACAGGCCCGGGATATGGGGCCACAGCAGATAATGGGGGGCACAGGGAGCATAGGGGGCCACAGCAGGGATTATAGGCCACAGGCAGGGATATGGGGCCACAGGCAGTAATATGGGGGCCACAGGCAGTAATATGGGGCCACAGGCAGGCATTAATGGGCACAGGCAGTAATATGGGGCCACAGGGATAATATGGGCCGCAGGCAGGAAAAGGGGGCCACAGCAGGCAATTTTAGGGCACAGGCCAGTATATTTGGGGGGCCACAGGCAAGTATATAGGCACAGGCAGTATATGGGGGGGGCCACAGGCAGGGATATGGGGCCACAGGCAGGCATTATAAGGGGCACAGGCATTATGGGGCACAGGCAGTAATATGGGGCCACAGGCAGTAATATGGGGGCCGCAGCAGGGAAAGGGGGCCACAGGGAGGCATTATAGGGGCACAGGCATATATGGGGGCCACAGGGAGGTATATAGGGGGACAGTGCAGTATATGGGGGCCACAGGCAGGTATAAAAGGGGCACAGGCAGTAAATGGGGGCACAGGCAGGCATTAAAGGGGCACAGGCAGTATATGGGGGCCACAGGCAGTATATAGGGCACAGGCATAAATGGGGCCACAAGCAGGGATATGGGGCCACAGGCAGGCATTTTAGGGCCACAGGCAGGATATGGGGGCCACAGCAGTTATATGGGCCACATCAGGCATTACAGGGCACAGGGAGGGATATGGGGCCACAGCAGCATAATGGGGTCACAGGCAGCATTAATAGGGCCACAGGCAGGGATATGGGGGCCACAGGCAGTCTAATGGGGGCCAAAAGGATATATGAGGGCCACAGGCAGGATATGGGGGCCACAGGCAGGCATTATAGGGCACGGCAGTATAAAAGGGGCCACATGCAGGATATGGGGCCACAGGGATAAAATGGGGGCCACAGGCAGGGATATGGGGGCCACAGGCAGGCATTATAGGGCACTGAGGCAGGTTTAAACGCTTTAAAAATAACAACATTCATACTCACCTTAACTCCCCCGGCGAGCACGCTCCGTCCCTTCAGACCCGCGCTCTTCCGGCAGCTCCTCGGCGCACGGCCTATGACGCGCTGTGCGCCCAGGAGAGGCAAGCGTCGCGATGACCACACATCATCGCGACGCTGCCAGGCTGAGCGCACGGGGGCCGCGGCGGGTCCTCAGCGCTGTGAGGACCCGGCGGCCCCGCAGTTCGACCCAGAGCCGTCCACACTGTCTGCGGGGCAGGGACGCTCGCTCTCTTGCTCCGCAGAAGCCCGCAGCTGCATGGCGTCCAGCGGACGCCACATGCAGCTGAAGGGCCATCGGTGCTCCAAGCCCACGGCAAGCGGCCTTGGGGCCCGGAGACTCGGGGCACAGGGAGTTTTATTCCCGGGCCCGAGCCCCGAATAAAACACCCTAGCGACGCCCCGTAAGTAGATATTTTAAAAGGGCTCCCATAGGTAAAAATAGGTATAAAAGCCCCCCTGTAAGTTAATAAAAGTCACCCCAGTAGCTTTGGGAGGTCCATAGATACGTCCCGTAGTAGTGTTTTAGCTATTATTATCGACAAAGTTGAAATCGTCACGGTATTTACTTGATCAGATTTTTTAGAACACGCGATAATTTAGGTTAAAATCTGTGCATAATTTTATTAAATTGCGCCATTTTCGGCGCTTCCTGTAATTTGGCGCCAGCAAATCAGCTTACAGAATAAGCAGGGGGAATGTGTGTGCGACTTTATGACTGGGATGTGTATTTGGATTGGCCTTGGAAAAATCACATGACTCTCGTTTAACATAGAACACGGCCCTCTCGTGATCATAAGATCCATGTCTGTCCAGCGTCTCATAGCAGTGCGCCTCTGGGCCTCTGTCCAAACAGCTCAGCAACAGCTCACGAAATTATACTATTCTTCACAGAGAAAGCTCTCTGTTTAGCTGTGATCTTCCGAACTAAGTTAGATCATGAGATTGGAAGAATTTATGTAGTTAGGTAGAGACTTTGAAAGGAGCATCTACCGCTGTAAATTCACGGGAGGGAGCGGGAGGGTGGGGCGGGGTCCGCGGTCGAACACAGAATAAGACAAGCTCTTTAAAGAATACAGGATATAGTATCACACCAGTGACTTAGTTAGACATTGCACAGCAAAAGCTTTATTATTAACATTTTTCTATTTAAATATTTCCTGATATTGGGCATCCTGAACTTAAATTAGGATACAAATCAATTCTAGTAACTGCAGGTCACTTTGTTAGGCTGCGAAACTCCACTAATATTCATCAGTATACATTTCCAGAATAGGTGTTTCTTTTTCAAATGTTGCCCCTTCCAGCTATGTAATAATTAGCCACCTTGCAGTTAAAATAGAATCCACCAATTTTGTAGACAGCACAGGTTGATAGGTGCCAAAAAATAGCCTTTCATTATCCGAATACATTTCAGAAATGTGTTTTCTTTCACTTTGGGCGCAGGCCATCTTTGTTGATCAGAGCTGCTTTGCAGTTAAATGTGAATACAGCCAATTTTGCATTCACACACAGGATGAATTGAAAGGTGCCAAAAATAACCTTTATTATCCGAAATACATTTCAGATACGTGTTTTTTAGTTTGTCGACTACAGCGGTGGGGGGGGGTCTGGGTGGTTCTTCTTTTTTTTGTGTTTTGGTTTTTGTATTATTAGTTGTTTTGTTGTTGTTGGGAGGAGGGGGGTGGGGGGGGGGGGGGGGCGGGGAGGGGGGGGGGGGGGGGGGGGCGGGGGGGGGTGGGGATTATTGGGTAAATACAGGGGGGGGGGGTATTGGGGTGGAATCCGACCACAGTATTTTAAAAAGGTGCCAAAAAATAACCCTTTTATTAATCAGTAAACTTGTTTCCAGACTAGGTGTTTTTTTTTTTCACTTTTGGTCAGTCCAAGGCTTTGTTTAAAGTCTACTTTTGCATTTAAATTTTGAATCCAACAAACGTTGTAGTCACCACAAGGTTGATAGGTTCCAAAAAAACAAAACCTTTTATTATATCAGTATACATTACCTGAAATATAAACTATATTTATATTACACACCTATGGACTGGCCAGCAGATTAGAAAGAGACCCCGAATTTGCAGTAAAATGATGTGAAACCAGGCAAACTTTTTAGGTCTACCACAGTATAAGTTCGTGATAGGTTTCCAAAAAAACCTTTTAAAATATCTCGTGGAAAAAACAATTCAGACCATGATTTTTTAATTAATCACTTTTGAATACAGATCAATCTTTGTTGATAGATCTACTTTGCAGTTAAATTTAGAATACAGCAATTTCGTATTCACCACAGGTGGAATTGATAGGATCCAAAAAATACCTTATATTATCCCGTATACAATCAGACAGGTGTTTTTTATTTCACTTTTGGTCAGTCAAGCTTTTGTCATTAGAGCTAAACTTGTGTAGTTAAATAATTATGAATAACAGCAATTTAGTAGTCACCACAGGTGATTGAAATGTGCCAAAAAATACCTTTTATTATCCCGTACACATTTCAGACAGGTGTTTTTTTTTCACATTTTGGTCAGTCATATGCTTTGTTCATAGAGCTACTTTTGTAGTTAAATTGAATACAGCAATTTAGTAGTGCAGACACAGGTGAATTGATAGTTCCAAAAATACCTTTTATTTTCAGCATAAACATTTCAGATACGAGATTATTTCAACTTTTTGTCAGTCAAGCTTTGTTCATTAGAGCTTCTTTGTATTAAATTTGAATACAGCAATTAAGTAGTCCCACCACAGGTGAATTATAGTGCCAAAAAATACTTTTATTATCCCGTACACATTTCAGAACAGGTGTTTTTTTTTCACTTTTGGTCAGTCCATGCTTGTTCATCAGAGCAACTTTGTAAGTTAAAGTTGAATACCGCTATTTAGTAGTCAACCCACAAGTGAATTGATAGGTGCCAAAAAATACCTTTTATTATTATAATAACAATTCAGATACGATTTTTTTTCACTTTTGGTCAGTCCAAGCTTTGTTGAAGATCTACTTAGCAGTTAAATTTGATTCCAGCAACTTTGTAGTCACCACAGGTTGAATAGGTGACAAAAAAATACCTTTTATTATCAGTATCATTCAGATACGTGTTTTTTTTTCACATTGCGCAGGCGCTGTTTGATAAGAGCCACCTTGTCATGTTACATTTGAATCCAGCTACTTTGTATCACCACAGTTATGTACTGATAGGTGCCAAAAATACCTTTTAATATCCTATACATATTCAGAACAGTGTTTTTTCACTTTTGTCAGCAAGCTTTGTTGATATAGATCCCTACATTGCAGTTAAATTTGATATACAAGCAATTAGTAGTCACCACAGTGAATTGATAGTCCAAAAAAATACCTTATTAATATCCCTTATACATTTCAGGCAACGGTGTTTTTTTTCACTTTTTGTCATCAAATGCTTTGTGTTAGATAGATTCTATTTTGGCAGTTAAATATGAATCCATGCAAATTTGTTTTGTATTTGAGAATAGAGCAGTGAATTTGCGACTTTTTAAAAGAGGACTTTCCAAAACTCTTCATACCTTCTCAAATATTTAAATTCCTGAACATGGACGAAATTCAGGTGGAAAAGCGAGCTAATAATGGGGTAGACATGGAAGTAGAGGTACTAGAGAAGGTTGCTTTCCTCCAGCTGGCGACAACACGCATGGCCAGCGGATCGCGTCAGTTTGCAGGACCTCCAGGCCTGCATTGCTGTTCAGGGCCCTGTGAATCTCCATAACGAACAGTGTCTGCCAATCTGTTCTTCAGTGGTTAATGCAACCTGCTCCAGCAGTCTTACCTCCTCGTCCTCCCAGTCACTGCCACAATGTCGTCATCACATCATCAGCATCCGTCCAACATGAAGCAGCCCAAATGTCAACTCGTGTTACCCACCACTGTGGATAAATTCAGTTATCCTGAGACCTCTTTGATGACAATATGCGTTGGGTACCAAAGCAAGTTAAAAATCAAGAGGCCAAAGGAGATGATTTTGTCTGCTCTGACGCCCGATTACTGATGCCATCCATAGAGAGGATAATGAAGCCGGTCAATCGGCAAATCCCGGTGCGGCCTTGCAACGCCTTGCATCCCTCTTGCTTGTACCTGCAGCTCCTGGATGCAGAATTGCAAGGACATTAAGTCACCTTTGTTGATGATGATTGAATGACGACATTGCGGGACGATCCAACTAGGTTTTTCAGCAGAATTTGCTTGCTAGCGCTCAACACATGGACGAGAAGGAATACGATGGGGTAGTGTCAGAACGGCCCGCCTCAAAAATGGAGAGGCGGTCGCAGAAGTGCCCGCTGATATTATTCCGTCAGCCACGGTCACGAAACCCAGCTCCACGTTTCGCCGTCAAAACAGGTCCAGGAACTCTCAAGCCCTGGGCCTGTCTTTGCGCAAGCCCTCTGATTCACCCAGTGATGTCATATGCCGGACTTTGCCGAAAAACGCATAAGTAAGCAAGAACTTAGGTTTTTAACCACCACCAACATGTCTAGTCACATGCAGCGAATGCATGATTGAAATGGAGGCAACACTTTGGCCAAAAGAAAAAAGGCCCCCCAGACCGACGCCGGGCCTCAACTACAAGTCACAAAGCCCACATTCTCTAGCCTCCCCTCCTCCGCCGCCACCGACCAAGTTCCTCAGTCCTGCCCATGTCTCTCAGAATCATGATCAGGGATCACCTCCGCTTCAGCTTCCACCGTCCGCCCCGAGTACCACACACCACCATAGACCCATTCAACCCCTTCTCCTTTCCGCCAGTTTGAGACGACCTGCACGCCGTAACAGCAGGCCAGTCTAGCAGCCAGCCTTTCTGTCTACCAGGTTTGGGAGCAGAAGAAACACTTTAACCACAACCCCCTAACCATCCCAAAAGCCAAAAGCCTGAATGTCCGGCATTGCTAGGCCTTTTGGCCTTGGAAATGTAGCCATTTCCGTCTGGTGACAACAGATGGTTTAAGCCACGTCATTGCCCTTTGCCTGCCCTCAATACCAGTAATGCCGAGCAGGAATTACTTTTCCAGAAAAGCCGTCCCCCAGCCCTTGCCAGCCACGTGGTCATCTAAAATTTTTATGGTGCGTTGTGTCTCAACTGTGTCCGAAAAGTCATCTCACCACCGACACAATGACTAGTAAGCACGGCCAAGGCCGCTATATCTCTGTGACAGCTCCCGGGTGAGCTGGGGGGTGTTTTTCTTGGGGACGGTGGCTTTCAGGCTCGTGCCAAGCTCTTAAAACCACAGGGATGGGCAGGGTTTTTTTTCCCCCCAAAGGGCCCCTTTGGGGGATCCGTGCCCCCTGAAAAAAGGCCGGGTTTTAAATTAATTGTCTTGGAGACCTAAAACACAGTCAGGGGTGTGGGGGGCTCTTTTCAAAGAGAGCGAGGCTGGGTGGGGGCAAAAAACCTTGTGCCAGGGAGGTGGGGGCGATAAAAGTCGAAATCTGTGGGCCCCCCTTAAAACGGGAGCTGGAGACATCTCTTGCCCGGACACTCTGAAAACCTCGTGTCCCGAAAAATCTATGTACCCCCGGGGGCTTGACCCTGCTGGGGGGGCTCGAGGTCTGAGCCACCTTCCCCGTTTGCAACCTCTTCGTCCCCCTGGCTGCGTTGCACTCAGCTCGGCCTCACCCTCAACATCTCATTTTACGTGGCAAACATGCTGGAATTCCACCCCCCATCCCCCCCACGTTGTGGCGCAGGGGAAAAGATACCAGTACGAAGGACCCAATGCCTGACAAGCAGCGGGGCGGACCCTCGGGGGGGTTTTACCCCGAAGTGGAGGGAGGGGAAAGAGCTCTGCACCACCTTCCGTTTTGAAGAAGCCCCAAAATGGTCATGGGACAATGCCCTTGTCGCTGAGCATTGTGGGATCTTATTCTGGAAGATCGATGGGGCACTCTAAAAATCAGGGCCCCCAGCGACGGAGGGACGGACACGAACGGAATGGAGCCTTTCTCTCCATGAACCCCGAAGCCCGACATTTTCACAATTTTATCGGTCTTCATTAGGCGTGGTTCGGGTCCAGGGCAAAAGAAGGGGAGCCTAGTCTCAGGGTGCATAATTTAGACAAGTCAGGGGTGTTTGAAGCGTGCTGAGGGAAACAGGAGGATAGGTATTTTCCCGGCCCCGCGTTACCCTGTCCCCCCCTGGAAAAAGGTGCACGGATTTGAGGCGGAGGAGCAAAATGAGGAAGATCATTTTTGCAGTGCCCCTCGACCCGGGAGGTTTGGGGAAACAGGGCTCCATCTCTCACATGAGTGCGGGATGCCCAAATTTCCCGAACTTTATCCTCGCATTAAGGCCATCAAACTGAACAACACTACTGGGGGGCCACTAAGATGGGCGAATTTCCCGAATTTCGTTTTTGTTCCTTCGCCGAATTTCTCGGCAAAAAAAAACTTCTTCCGAATTACTTCGGCACGAAAAACGTTAAAAAAAAAAGCTATTTTCCCGGGTGCACAAGGGCCCGGGAGGTCTGGAAAAATTTTTGCCCCTGGGTTTAAATATGCAGAGGGAAACTTGGTTTTTGGGCTTCATACAATGTTGGTTTTAAATATGACACGCACAACTGCCGCCGCTCTTTAAAACGCTTCAAATATAAAATTCCCTGGGCACTTAAAAGGGCAAAACTGACCAAAAAAATGAAAACGGGAATGTTTTCTGATTAAAGGGCATTGGGAGGGGAAAGGGTGGAAAAAAAAAAAGCTTTAACCTCAGGGGGCAAAAAATTAGTTTAAGAGTGGGGGAGGTGACGGGCAGCCACACAGCATGAGGTTTTGAAAAGGGGGCACAAGGGCATTTTCAAAAACAAATTGGTGGCAAAAAAAAGGAAAAAAGGAAAAAGGGGGGGGGGAAAAGGTTTTACACAGTGTGGAGGTCACGGCAGCAGCAGCATGAAAGGGCAGACCCGGGCAAATTTTTCAAAATGGGGTTTGGGAAAGGCATCCCCCAAAGGCAGCACATGAGGAAAACATTGGAAAAATGAAAAGGGGGTAGGGCAAAAGGGAGCAGCCACAGCAGCATAGGTCGACAGTTTCCCCAATACACAGTGTGGAGGTCACAAACACAGCCACAGAAAAAAACAACATGAGGTTTAGACATGGCACAAAACACATTTTGGGGGGGGCAAAAAACAGGGGTAAGGGCCCAGAGTGGGACAAACAAAGTGTAATAGGTCACAGAGCACCCCCCAGCAGCATGAGGTCAAAAAGTGGCAAAAATGACTTTTTGGGGGTGCAAAAACAGGAGTAGGCCACAGAGTGGGACAATGACAAAGTGTAATAGGTCACGGCAGCAGCCACAGCAGCACATGAGGCAGACAGTGGCACAATGTCACAGTGTGGGGGTCACACAGAAACCCCAACAGCAGCATGAGGTCAGGCAGGGGCACAATGACAAGTGTGGGGGTCACGGCAGCAGCAATGAGGTCAGGCAGTGGACAATGAATTCGGAGGTTGAAAAACAGATAGGCCACAGAGTGGGACAATGACACAGTGTGGAGGCACGGCGCAGCCCGCAGCAGCATGGGGTAGCAGGGGCACAATGACACAGTGGGGAGGTCACTGCAGCGCCCGCAGCACATAGGTCAGACTGGCACAATGACACATGTGGAGGTCCAGACACACACAGACATGAGGTCAGGCAGGGGCACAATACATTCGGGGAGGGGGCAAAAACAGGAGTAGCCACAGAGGGGGACAATGCCAGTGGGGAGTCAGGCAGCAGCCACAAAGCAATGAGGCAACGTGGCACATGACAGAGTTGGAGGGGGTGCAATACCAGCCCCGGGTAAAGATGGTTGGGGGCAATGGAAAAACTGTCAGCAGATGTGTGGCATCAGGCGGGTGGGGCATCAGAATAGTGGCGAGGAGTATTTTAACCCAACTCATTTTTCACATTTGGGGAGGGGTCGGCTGAGTAGTCTGACGCCTAAGGCATTGGGGTTGGAAATCCTGGCCGATTCACGCCTGATTCATCTTTTCAAAGGTCAGTCGTTCCAAATTTTCCCCCCTGGACAAGCGGGTTCCCTTCGGGTAACGATGGCCCCCCCCGCACCCGAACACCCCTTATGCCACACTATGGGTGGGCAAAGCTTCTCCACTGCAAACTCAGCAATTGCGGCCACACATCCATTTTTGGGTCCCATAGTCCAGCATCTTCTAACTGGGGTGGCAGAGTGCTGTCCAAATAGCCCCCACCGTTTGGTTTAGGACGCTCCCGGTCCTGTGCTGGCTGGGACTGCCCTCCTCACTAGGTGGTGAAGGAAAACTGCTCATCAGGGCTCAGACTTAAGTTTCTGGGGGATGGAGCGGTACTGCTCCAAACCCCCCCACCCTTTCCCCAGCCCACGCAGTTCGGAGGCTGAGGAAACCCCCCCGGGAGACCTTCAAGGGGGACGATGCGCACATAGACAGCGGCCAACTGATTTTGGGGGATTTCCCCCATAGTATTTAGTTTGTCCTCCCCTCAATAGCTGGGAAAAAAAGGCTCCCATTTTGGACCGGTGCGGGATCCAATGGGTGGAGAGCCAGAAAACCCCCCCACTTTCCGGGGCTGACTATTCGACTGTCACTAACCAGGCAAATACCATGCTGCGGGCCATCTGCAAAGTGATCCCAGGGGGTCCCCGCCCCCCATTTTCCTGTTTTCTGCCACGTTGCTTGGGGGGCATCTGCCTCGTCTTCCTTCTCCATCCACCTCCTCCAGCTGCTCCGCTCCTTTCTTCACCTGGGTAGAAAAACCACAAATTTTCACCAGACAATGCTTTTGCTCCAAAGTCCCCCCCCCCTCCTCCATTTCAGTCCCCAAAGACTCATTGGCCCGAGATGAACCCACGTCTCCAAATCCCCCCGCCCGACGATTTTTTTAGCATCTGTTCCGGGGCATGAAGCAGTGAAAACGTTATTCATCCCATGTCCTGGAGTGAAAATAAAGTCGCCTCCCTTGAATGGCCTCAAAAAAAGGGAGGTGTCACGCATGAGCTGCCCCCCCTGACATCAAAGTTACAAAAGGGATACTTTTGTCTGCCTGGACCCTCAAAAATCATTAATGGCCTTTCCTGTTCATACAGTCGGCCAAATGTGCAGGCTAAAATTTCCCCAAGGGGGGAAAAACCACCGATATCAAGTTTTTGGGGGGAGGCCGTTCTCCTGCAACTCAGGAGGGTTTTTCCTGGCTTTGTACGAATGGATAAAGGCATGCACATTTTTCTGCCATTTCAAAAATGTTCTGAAGACGGGGAAGACTTCGGGAACCCTTTTTTCAAAACCCAGATTAAACACATGCGCCATGCAGGGCGCAGGGACCATCCCTCCCGGGGGCAGCCGGACACCAAGTTCCTCCCATTTCCGTCCCCCCGGGTTCCGATTTGCAGTTGCGCGGAAAACCCACACTTTGATTTCTTGTGCATAATGCAGACAGTTTCCCCCCCTGGGTGACTTGTTCCCGAGGCAAGCCAGGTGTAGAACTCTGACACCGTGTGCCCTACACATGGGTAGATGGAGCAGTATTTGGAGGCTGAGATGGGTGGTGGTGGAGGGGGAGGAGGCGGACATTGGCGCAGGGCACAGTTTGACAACGTGGGGGAGAAAGCGGCGTCCCCTTCCAATTTTTGTTGGTGTGCCGGCCGGAAGCACTTTCACCCATGGGCCGTAAAGGAAAAGTACTCCCGACCGATTACCGCTCCAGACGTCCCCCTGTGTGCACCGGGAAAAAACCGATAAGCTTAAGGACTGGCCACCTTCTTTTCTACATATTTATAAAGGCTGGTACTGCCTTTTTTTTGGAAAGAAATTAGGCTTGGAACTTCCATCTGGGCTGGGCACAAGCCATTATTTTCTGAACGGGCAGAGTCCACTTTTGGGAAAAGAGGGGGGACTGCAGTCCCAAAAACTTGGGACGGTCACGGTCAGCCGCACCTTAGGATGGGGGGCCCAAAACTTTTGTCTTTTGCAATCGCCTCGCTGAACGACTGTGGCCCATGATTTCAGATGCAGGAACATCTGGACCGGGAGATGATGTCAAAGAGAAAAACTCCCTTCTGCAGAGGTGGTGGGCCTTGCGGGCTGAAAAAGGCATCGTGCCATGGCGCTGTGCGCTGTTTCGTTGTGCAAAAGGCAGAGGACCACCCCATCTGACCCACGTTTCTCCCGGGCCCCCGGGAGGGTGACGCTGCATGTGTTGATGAGGGCCGTGGAGCCAACGTTAGCTCCTTGGCCCACGTTCACTTTCGCTTACAGATTTACATACCCATATTCGGCTCCCCCCTTGTTTTAGCAAAGAACTGCCACACCGCTGAGTAGGGGATTTTACCCCCAAACCCCTCCGCACTGAGTGACTACTGCCCCCCGCTGCCCCCGAGCCCCTGTCCCGTACTTTTTTGGAACCTGCGAACGGTTTTTTAACCCCCTGGCCGTTGGCCCCCGACCTCACACGCTGCTACCTGCTGACTCACGGCACCCGACCCACTTGCGGCTCCCACTGCTGACCCCCCAAGCTGACCCCTCTTCTCCTGACGATGATAAGCCCTTCCCTCACCCGGCTCCCAAGTGCGGTCGGCTACATCTCACATTTGTGTTTTATGTCACGTGTCCTCATCCCCCGGGGCTTGGTACGAGGCTGACCCCTAACAAATGCCTCCCAGCCCCCCTCAAATATATACTTTGCTGCCACTGCAAGAAGCAGGGGATATTGGCCCCATTTCTTCCTCCAAACACTGCTGACCCCCTCCTCAAAATTTTTCATCCCCCGCTATAAGGGCACTGATCCCCCGCCAATAGTAATCTCTGGCTGAGGGAACCGGGTGGGACAGGGCGGGGTTGAGGGAAGGGTGTGGGCCGCTGACCCCCCCCGGGGGCCATCCCAATAAGGGGGGGTGTCTGACGTTCCCACCCGGGGTCTTGGCTGGGGTTGTCAATGCAACTGGGAGGAAGTGGATGACCTAGTCAACCAATTTAAGAAACCATTGGGGGTTTTTAAAAACACAGGACGCTGTACAGCGGCGTTTCCTCACCAGTGACCCCTGCTGCGACATCCACTTTTGCTGGCCTGGGCCGAATTTTTTTGCCTCTGCCCTCGCAGATGAAGGCCTGCCATCTCTTGCTACATACTGTTTTTTCTAAAATGTACAGACACTTTTTGATAAATATTTAATGATAAAACACACCCTGTATTTTACGCCAAATGAACCCACTAAAACTTGGATATAAATTGCGCCCACAATTGGGGAGGAAAAATTGTATGTGCCGTTTTAAAAAAACCGTGTTTTTATGAAATAAAAGCCCCCAAAAGGAAATTAACCTTCGGATAGAATTATCACAGAATTTTTTCGTGGGGGTGAAAAACAAAGTTTCTTTTACTGAGTAAACTGCAAACAATTTAATTAACCCCCGGATGTAAATTCCAACAGAATTGAGCAACCACAAACTATTTCTTTTTACGTGTTACAATGGCGTTTTTTACCTACAACAAGAGATAAAATTGCAAAATAAACTTCGCTTGTGAATTATGCTACAGGAAAAATGTATGTATTTTGGCTTTAAAAAGACGGTTTCTTGGGGTCAGCCACCAGCAAAACAACGCTTTAATTTAAACCCCGGATGTAAATTGCGCCAAACAATTGGGGCCCCACAAAACTAGTAGCTTTGTAGCATGTTACAATTTCGTGTTTTCTACGCCACACAACAAAAATAAAATTGTAAGTAACCTTCGCTTGTGAATTAGCTACAGGGAAAAATGTATATATTTTGGGGTTAAAAAGGGGGTTTTTCTTGGGGTCAGCAACAGCAAAACAAGCTTAAATAAACCCCCCGGGTGTAATTGCGCCAAATTTGGGCCACCACAAACTATAGCTTTTGTAGGGGTTACAATTTCGTGTTTTCTACGCCCCACAACAAGAGATAAAGTTGTAATTAAACCCTTTTTTTGTGAATTAGCTACAGGAAAAAAATTTGTTTTTTCATTGAAAATACTTTCTTTGGGGTCAGCACACCAGCAAAAAAACGCTTAATTAACCCTGGATGTAAAAGCGTAAAGAATTGACCCAAAAATGAAGTGGGATTTGATTGTAAAAACGCGTTTCTTTAAAAAGAAATACAACAGGAACTGGGGTTAGATCCCCCTTGGTTTGAATTATATGCAGGGAGTGGAGCACACTGGGTTTCAGATCCCCAAAACTGAAAAAATCAGAAATAAAATTAAAAGAACAGTCTCTGAACAAGCTGAGACACCCCCCCAAAAATCGCTGTATAAAAATCATTCTTCAGTGAGAGCTATCACAATAAACCGCGGGACACCTTCCCTATCAGTACAGGAGAGGGGTGTGAGCTCCCCCCGTCGCCCCCCCGGACTTATAAGTGCGGTGACGTCACAGAATCCGCCGGTCCTCTGATTGGCTTCATCTCTGCACATTCATGACTATCCCCTTTTTCCCTCCCAGAGTGTTTTGCCCATGTAGCCCCATGTGCTCGCACCCATTTTATCAATCAAAAGCACACTTCGTTCACCCAAAAGCCCCCAAAACTTCGATTTCTTCAGAACCGAATTTTTTCCAAAATTCTAAACAAATTCACTTCGTTAGAATAAATTAAACCCATCTTAGGGGGCCACCCCCCCATCCCCGGTACAAAGCAAGACTCAGCACTTTCCTTCCAAATCCGGGAATTGAGACGTGTTGTTTGATAACTGAGACATCTGTTGCGCTGCTTCACGTTTTTCAATGTCCCTTTTGAAAAACGTCAGCAACGTATAGCATAGATGCCAAGTAGCCTACAGCAGCAGTAGAGAGGCATTTGGCAGAATTTAAGGGGTGATCTCTGGAAATCTTTATTTCCCACCTCCCCAAACGATGTAATACAGGCAACATACATCACACAAACCGGCTTAAGTCATGGTGCACAAATATCTTTTTTCTCAACACCGTTTTTTTGGGATTGGCTTTCAAAGAATAATTGCCCCGCTCGCTACACGTAATACAATTCAATGGGGATCCGGGTTTTTTCTTAAAAAATCAAGTATTTATGTTTAAACCTTTAAAAGACAATGGTTAGTAAGGGGTTTGCCAACAGTACAAGGAAATGCACGACCCTTTTTGACTTTAAAAGTCTTAGCTACTTTTTCCCAAGTTTGAAGTTGCCTGGGATCCCGTGCTACGCCCTGATAAGGTACAAAAAAAACTTTTTATTCTTGTAGGCCGACAAAAAAATTTCTTGCATGATTTGGGGTTTTTGGGTGTGTTCCCGGGCCCAATCGACTTCTGGGGGTCCAAAATGGATAATGGCCCGAGCTCATCCCACCCATGAAAAGGGGTTGTCCCCCCCAGCAGCCACGTATATCTAGCGGACCTTCAGCACAGGGAGGGGTCATTAAAGACAAACGCACAATTTCCCCGAAAATTTGGTCGTTTGACTTCATCAATGAATACATGGACCCTTGATGATTTGTGTCCCAATTTGCCAAGGTCACCGATTAGTTGCCGGGTCTACTTCCATTCGTTTTCCCAAAGAAAGGGGTCCTTTTAAAATCTTTTTTTAAATGATCATTTCTTACTGCAATTTTTTTCTCATTTCCCCAAAATTCTTTTGGTGGTTTTGGGGTGGGGGAAACTGAAAAAGACACCAAGGGAAAAATTTTTCATGAAAAAAAACGTATTCCTTTTTACTCACTTCATCTTCTGAATTTTTCACCTTGTCAATGGTTTTTGGGGATCAGGGTCTGTCAGATACACTACAATCATGGTCATTTGGAACAAAATGTGCTTCTAAGTGGCTTTTCTCCTCACAATTTTTAACAGGGCTGAGAAGATTTGTAAATTTTTTGGATCATCGCTGTAAAATCAGCTATATACGGGGTCCTTTTAAAAAAAACGGGGTTTTTCTAACAGACATTTTTTCTTCAAAATTTGCCAAAGGGGCCAAAGGTCATTTTTTTAATTTTTTGGGGATGTTGCTCTGAAATGCAGCATACTAAAACTCCCATTAAAAAAAATGGGGTTTCTAACAGAAATTTGTTTTCACATTGTCAAAAGTGGGTCAAGGTAGACATGTTAAAGGACAATATTGCAAAATGACTTGTTTTCGCAAGATCTTTAAAAATGGCAGCAATCCCTGTAGTGAGACAACCCTTTATACAATTTTAAAAAAAAGGGAAAAAAAGACGTGGTGGGATTCCATCCCTTTTTAAAATTTTTTTTTTCTAAATTAAATACTAAAAAACTTGCATTACAAAAAAGCGGGAAAATATTTCCCCTGAATTGTACAAGGGGGGACAGGAAAACTTACCAGATGTAGGTTTTCAGAGGACATGGGTATGGAACAGGCAGAAAACAAAGAAAAGAACAATTTCCCCCCGCCGTTAATAAAAAAGAAAAAAGAATGCCAATAAAAAGGGCCCTGGAAAAAGGACGCAACCACCAGCATTTCCAAGTGAGCTCATTTGGTCCGCACTCAACGGAGGGGGAAGCGCTACCCAGGCTTGAGTTACTGAGGGAAAGGGTGGAGGTCTTACCTCAAACTTCGCTTCCCACTCTTTCGCTACTTTTTCGTTTTGCGTCAAAGGGCTTTTTACCGTGTTAATAATGACGGCGCCAGCCTGGGCTCTACCGCACCCACTGTAATCTGGCCCTGGCAGCTGAACCTGCGTTTAACAGATGACTGATGGGAGCATGGCTATCACCATTAGGGCAATCAGGGGAGCTTAAGTTTCTTAAAAAAACAGATTTTTTAAAAAGGTGATTTTTTGAGGTTAAGTAATGTCAAAAAGGGCTCCAGGGCTGGACACAAATTGCACAATTTGAGGCTTAAAATTGACTGTGGCTGGAGTCACTATGGGGTCGCATCATTTGATCTCCAAGGGAGTCTGTCCCTAATCACTGAAGAAGGATTTGGAGGAAAAATGAAACCAATGAATTGATTGGCTGAATCACTCTCAGAAGCCAGGAGGGCAAATGTCTTCTCAACTAAGAAGTGTTTTGGGGATGATTAGGACATTTTTATTACTTATGGGGTGTGCGAACAAATTAACACATCTACACGTGTAAAAAATACCTTTAAAAACTGCAGGGAGGGGTGTATGTTGTATGTTATCACACTTGAAAAAAAGCTAAATAATAATAATGTAAAACTATAATAAAACTTCCCTAAATAAATGCTGTAAACAAATGTCAGTTACCAAAAAATATACTAAATGACAGTCACTGTACAAAATAGCATAGTGCCACTTTGTGATCTGTGGGTCAAACAGGTTTAGGGGTCATGCTGTGGTACAGGACAGGTATAGTCAATGTCCAGTTCAACTAAAATGGTGGTTCAAAGACTCCTTTTTCCGGCACTTTTTAAATCTGGGGGTCATGCAGGTTTGGGGCTCATGTTGTGGCCCAGGACAGGTATAGTCAATGTCCAGTGAAACAAAAAAGGTGGTTCAAAGACTCCTATTTCAGGCACTATTCAATCTGTGGGTCAGACAGGTTTAAGAGTCATGCTGTGGCCCAGGACATGTATAGTCAATGTCCAGTTCAACTAAAATGGTTGTTCAAAGACTCCTTTTTCAGGCACTTTTTAATATGGGGGTCAAACATGTTTAATGATCATACTGCGATCCAGGACAGGAATAGACAATGTCCAGTTCAACTAAAATGGTGGTTCAAAGACTCCTTTTTCCAGCACTTTTTAATCTGTGGGTCAGACAGGTTTAAGGGTCATGCTGTGGCCCAGGACAGGTATAGTCAATGTCCAGTTCAACTAAAATGGTGGTTCCAAGACTCCTTTTTCCGGCACTTTTTAATCTATGGTCAGACAGGTTTAATGGTCATACTGCGGTCCAGGACAGGTATAGTCAATGTCCAGTTCAACTAAAATGGTGGTTGAAAGACTCCTTTTTCCGGCGCTTTTTAATCTGTGGGTCATGTAGATTTAAGGGTCATGCTGCGGTCCAGGACAGGGATAGTCAATGTGCAGTTCAACTAAAATGGTGATTCAAGTAATACTGCCTTCTGTCACTTTTTAATTTGTGGGTGATGCAGGTTTAAGGGTCATGCTGTGGTACAGGACAGGGATAGTGAATAGTCTGTGACTTTTTTTCTGACTTTTATAACCTAATTGTCTTGACTAAGATGTAGCACGTATCCAGTTTACTGTTGTGGATGTTAATTCCAGCTTCCAGCCCTGTTGGTGTAAGAATGAAGGTGTTATTCTCTCCCATAGACTTTAATGGTCATCACGATTATCTATTATCGAAATCGTTCGCATGATAATTGACGATATCGACTATCGATCCGATGACGATAGTCGACGCCATCGCTCATCACTAATTATGACACCAAACATCAATATTGTTAGACCGATTCCAATCATCATTCAATTGATATCATCACACAGAGACAAAGGTCTGGGGTTGGTGTAGCCACTATGACTGGATTTTTTAACGTCTAGACAAGTGATGAAACATTACAGCAATATGAGAAAAAGAGGTTTTGTATCTCAATAACCTAGAAATTAAGAAAAATTAAAGTTATGTACAAATGTGATTAGGATGGGTTTCCCCTTCAATAAATGTTTGTTGAGCTGCTGACTTGTTGATACGGAGGGGGACATGACACCAGCCTGTGTGGAAAAGAGTTGTGATCAGAGGGCCCATTAGAGCAGTTTGGGCAGTACTCCTGTCGGGGGTGTTGGTCATTCTGATACAGTGGAAGATAGTTATAAGGATTTACTCTGGGACACAGATGCATCTGCTGCATGAGGCCCTGATGTCTACTCTGCATGTAATTGCTAGGGTTCCTCAACTATCATGGCCTTCAGAAAATAATAACACTTGTAAGAAGCTTCAGCATTCACCATTAGAATTGATAGACCATCCTGCCAATGTCTCTGATTTGTGTCTACTGCAATTTAAAAATCTACACATAGTAATCTTTCTCTCTTAAGTATTAGAAAGGTTGCAATAGGTAATTTCAGAGCATCTGGACCCCATGCCTACTACCAGTTCCTATCTTGCATTGCATCAACAGGTGCCTTTTAAAAAAGAGACTTTGATGATGATTTTTTGTTTTTCTTGGGAAGCCAGTTATGGATGCAGCAGGTTTAGCTCAATTTCTTTATTTGCTGTTTGTTCTTATTTCTAAACAAAAGCCATTAAAAGTCATTGAAAAACATCGAAAATTTTGTGGTAACTTTCTGTGCCATGATCTCACGCTGCTGAAGAAATTCCATGGCACATCATTATGCGTTTTCAAAGACGTATCATCCAAATTTTATTGAACAGAAGAACACATCTTCCTCAGTGTATATCTGGATATGATGGAGAAGGAGCCCAGATGCTGTCGCCGCCTGATAGCTGTGAGCCGCTTACAGTTAGCAGGCACAGATGGTGACCAGGATCCTTCTCCATCACCTCCAGATACGAACTGAGGAAGGTGTGTCTTTAGCCAAAACATTTTCTCTCTAGTCTGGATTACAACTAAATGTGCACATGACCCAGTACATTGGAGAATTTTCCTTTCTTGTGTTCAATAAAAATTTGATGATTCTCTTTGAATACGAATAATGAGGTGCCGTCAGATTTCTTCAACACTGTTCTGGGAATGGATTTTCATCCACTGAGCAACTGAGGCTCTGACAGGTGTCACCACCTCATTACTGTACATGATATCATTATGCATCGTTTTTGAAGTGCGGGTGGCATGTAGGAAAGGAGCTGCACCAGAAGTCTGGTGTGTTTTCAGCCCGAGATCTAGCGCAGCCCCGTTCGCTATATTTACAAACAGCCGCACTCCAATATCAGGCGCATTACAGAGTGCCACGGCACTTTGTAATGCGCCTGAGATGGGGGGCATGCTGGAGGCGGGGTGCACTTGAACCGTGCAAAGCTACACATTTATAGCTTTAGTACGGCAAATGTAGGCGCATTACTACTGGAACAGGTAGGGCACTTTAAAAGTGGTTTACCTGAACATGAATTGTCGTTTTTGCGGTAGTATTCGCCTAATTTATGACCAGCAGTAGAACAGGTTCATAGATTCTGGCACATTATATAATATTGTTATGCTCATAAAAATTGGCGTCTAAGCACCACAAATCATACATGTAACCCTTAATCTTTGCAACATTTGATTGTTATAGCAAGGATTATCACAGGTCAAGACTGGCCCTCATCACCATCCGAGGCTGTGGACTAGGGGGAAGAGTTTCTTGTGATCCTAAAATTGCTATTGAGCCTGGTATTCCAAGGGTTATGTGGGCAGCATTGGAGATTTTTATGACCCAAGACATTGCTATGAGGTGGTAATTTGCAATCACAACCTTTCACCCTGTGTTCTCATGCTGCACAGCTGATGTATCCACACAAGTCCATTCTTGGTGCAAAGAACCTGCTCCTAAAGCCATCATGGAATGGTCATCATGGTGACACTGTGTGCACTTAATGTGTTACATCATAAGGACTTTGCAATGTGGCTGTATTTTCTAGGTATACTTTGCCGTTAGTGTTAGATGAGTTCTCCTGATCCTCAGGTGCTCTCACTGTTTGTAGAAGATGACTGTGTTAAACAAAAACATCAGACAAATAAATAATAAGGAATCAGATGATTCCACAACGTTGCTTCAATTATATTGACAGTACATTGAATAACTTGAATACTTTACTATTTGGGGTATTGTATGCAGTTTACAAAAACTGACCTTGGTATGCGTTATATATTTGAGGGTTTTTCAGGAATTAAAAAAAAAAATAACAGTAGTTTATCTAACAATGCCCATAGTGCCATACTGTGCCAGTACATAGCTATACCTTACTTTGTCCACACAGCCATACAGATGATATATATTGCTAAACAGATCCCACATAGTGTTAAAGTATGCACACATATGAGACAACCTGCAACATCACCTACACCCAGACAGCACAGAATGTAAAGCTAAGTTGGCCCTAATTAGTTGTAGAAAGAGCCAAGACACATTGGTTTCAATATGATTGCATGGTGAGCCCAGCTATACTGCTACTAACCGACTCATACAGATCAGGGAGCACAAGATTATGGAGGATCCGGAGTACAAAGGACTACTTTCAACAAGGTTTTAGAAATCTTTGTTGTACCTTACAAGGATTTTCACATGTGTTGTTGTCAACTGAAGTTTTACATTAATTGATGAATTTGTGGGGCTCACTGATTGATTTGTTTCTTATCTAAAGTTATTTAGTCCTACTAAACATTTCTTTTAGTTCTTTGAATGGTGAGCAGGAGCTAGCTGGAAAATAATAGCATAGGGATAAACACACAGCACTGGCCCATGAGTAGTGTCCATGCTAGCCTGTTTATCTCCATCTGTTGTATAGAGGCGGCATAGGTAACTGGGATAAGTGACATGAGGATAAATGACCAGCCATACACATGCATACTGTAAGGTCGGGGCTTCTTTTCACAGAGTTCTAAATTTTATGTGTGTGAGTAAATGCCGACTGATGACAAGATTGTATAAGATGTGTGTATCCTCTAAAATTCAACATGTTGATGGTTGCACATGTCAGAACACACTTTCTTTCCTCCTTCCAGTTCTCTGACTGATGCTGTATCATCTGTTCTTCTTGCTGTACCTGATGTGTTACAAAGTTCCCCCAAATACTGTTCTTCAGACAATAGTGCCAGATAGAAAGTTCAGTGTCAAATAGATGGTGCCCCATATTGTGCTGCAGGTAATAGTTGTGCCTCAGAAGGTAAGCGTGCATCGCTCAATAAAAGTGTTATCTTATGTACCCTGCACGGTAAAAGTAACCCTCTCTGAGCACCATAAAGTAAAAGCTCTCTTTTCTCAAACAGACTATTCCTCAGGTACAGACTACACTCTATCCACCCTTCTCCCTTACGACTACTTCTCCTGCCCCATGTTCAAAGATTGCTTTCAATTCCACCTGCTTGATTAGATTGTCCCCTTCATAGCAGAGACTGCTTTCTCACCCAGCTGCTCTCTTACCCCTATTTCTCAATCAGGTCAATTCCCTACTCTCAACTGTTCTGCTCTCCAAGCTCCCATTCCACACAGATTTTTTTTTCACTCCCTATTTCCCTTATCAGACTGTTATCCCTGTTATCATCTCAAGCATATAGCTTTCATGTTCTCTCACAAACTGTTCACTCCTTCACATCATTCTTATTAACATACTTTGTTGATTGATACGTTGTAATTATATAAAGCCCTTGAGCACCGGTGTAGAGTCAGTCACTCCATCTGTGAGACAAGATTAGACCATGAATTCCTGTGATCGTAAGCTCTATCATGTACACGGCTTTGAATCCAGACAATATCTCGAGCTTTACTTTTCAGATAAAGATGAAACAGTTTTTCGAGACGATCTCTTAACATTTCCCATGGAAAATTTGACAAAATTTTTCACTCAGGGTATGTATCTTGATGATTCTGTTTAGTTCATGTTATTTTGTCTTTGTACATCTACTATAGCATTTTGTGCATATAACGCCATGAGTGCCTGATTATCAAAATCACAATGTCCCAGGATTACTTTTGTGGTTGCAGCATAAAAGTGTCTTAAAAAGTGCCAATGTGGCTCACATTTAGTACAGAATGCCGAATACACATTTTTTTTTGTGGGCCTAAGACAACTTTTGCAACCTATTAAACATTAGGGCATGGTTGAAGGTAAAGGGTCTGTAGTCATAATTAGAGATGGGCGAATTGATTCTAACAAAGTGGAATTCGTTTAGAATTTCAGGAAAACTTCAATTCTGAACGAAGTCGAAGTTTGGGGTGATTTGCGGGAACGAAGTGTGTTTTTAATTGATAAAATGGCTGCAAGCACATGGCGTTACATGGGGCAAAGAAGTCTGGGAGGAAGAAGGGTGTAGCCTACATGACGTGCAGAGATGAAGCCAATCAGAGACCGGCGGGATTCTGTGATGTCACCGCACTATATAAGTCCGGGCGCGACACTGGCAGCTCACACTGCTTTCACTGTACTGTGTAGGGAAGCTACTGCCGCTGCTGCTCATGATATCTCATACTAAAGAACTCACTTTTATACCGCAATTTTTTTGGGGGTGTCACAGATTGTCTCAGAGACTGCTTCTCTTACGTTCTAATTCTGATTTTGTGGGGTATTGGAATTGAAGTCCAGTGTGCATTCAGCTGCATATACATTTTAATGCTATCTGCTCAGTTCTTGAGCACATTGAATATCCAAGGGTTATCTAAGCCTGTTGCTGTTGTATTCAGTTAAAGAAACAGCGTTTTTACAATACAAATACCACTTAATTTTTGGTTGCTCATTTCTTTTGCGCAATTTAGATCCAGGGGTTAATTAAGCGTTGTTCTGCTGTTGTGGTCACTAAAAGAAACAGTGTTTTTCAACGCCAAAGAAGAAATTTTTCCTGTAGCATAATTCATATCCGAAGGTTAATTACGAGTTTTTCTGTTGTGTTCCGTAAAATACATGCTACAAAGCTGCTAATTGTTGGCAGCACATTTCTTTTGCGCAATTTATATCCAAGGGTTAACTAAGTATTTTTCTGCAGTTGTATTCAGTAAAAGAAACGTTGTTTTTCACCGCCAAAGAAGAAATTTTGGCTGTAGCATAATTCATATCCGAAGGTTAATTAAGCCTGTTTGTGCTTTTATATTCAGTAAAATACAAAGTGTTTTTAAACGGCACATCCAAGTAAATTTTTCCTGGCCATTTGTGGAGCGCAATGTATATCCAAGGGTTACCCAAGCTTGTTAGTGGGTTCATTTGGAGTCAAATACAGGGTGTGTATTTATCATATATAGTGATGAGCGATTGTGTCAACTATCGTTATTGAGTCGATACTTGATATCGGCAATTATCATGACGATATCCGATAGTCAATAACAGATTATCACCGATGACCATTAAAGTCATTCTTACACCCAAATGGGTGGAGAAGCTGGAATTAACATCCACAACAGTAAACTGGATATGTGCTACATCTTAGGTAACACAATTAGGTTATAAAAGTCACAGAAAAAAAGTCACAGACCATTCACTATCCCTGTCTTATACCACAGCATGACCCTTAAACCTGCATGACCCACAAATTAAAAAGTGCCAGAAGGCAGTATGATTTGAACCATCATTTTACTTGAACTGGACATTGACTATCCCTGTCCTGGAACGCAGCATAACCCTTAAACCTGTCTGACCCACAGATTAAAAAGTGACGGAAAAAGGAGTCTTTCAACCACCATTTTTAGGATGGAATCCCACCACGTCTTTGTTTCTCTTTTATTTAAATGTATTAAATGGGTTGTCTCACTACAGGGATTGCTAGCTATGTTAAAGATCTTGCAAAAACAAGTCATTTTGCAATATGTGTCTATTAACAGTGTCCTACCTATTCCTGTTTTTGACAGCACCATCACCCTTGAGCCACTGTTGACAATTCTGAAGAACAAATGTCTGTTAGAAACCACATTTTTTAGAATAGGACCTGTAGTATAGCTGCATTTCACAGCTAAATGCCCCCAAAAATTCAAACATGACCCTTGAGCCACTCTTGACAATTGTGAAGAACAAATTTCTGTTAGAAACCACATTTTTTAGAATAGGACCTGTAATATTGCTGCATTTCAAAGCAGCATGACCAAAAAAAATATAAAAATGACTTCTCAGCCACTATTAAAAAGTGTGAGGGAGAAATGCCACTCAGAAGCCACATTTCTGTTCCAAAGGACCATGATTATAGCTGTATCTCACAGCACCATGACCCCAAAACCATTGACAATGCAAAACATTTTTAAAGATAAAGTGAGTAAATGGAATATGTTTTTTTCATTAAACCTTGGTGTCTTTTACAGTCTCCTCACCGCAAAACCAGCAAAATGAAGTTTTGGGAACTGAGAATAAAAACTGCAGTAAGAAATGATAATTTTAAAAAAAAGTTTTCAAGAGGACCATTTCTTTTGGAAGAGGAATCGGTGACCTCGGCAATTGGGGCCACAACATCATCAGAGATCCATGCCTGATTCATCTTGATGAAAGTCAAACGATCCACATTTTCTGTGGAAAGCCGGATACGTTTGTCTGTAATGACTCCTCCAGCTTTGCTGAAAGTCCGCTCAGATATGACGCTGGCTGCTGGGCAGGACAACACCTCTATGGCGTGGCGAGCTCGGGCCATTCATCCTTTTTGGATACCCAGAAGTCGATTGGGTCCAGAACACATCCAAAAACATCGGTGTTGAGATGCAGATAGTCGTGCACCATGATCTTAAGCTGGTCTCTGTGTGTTTTATGTTTGCCCTGCATTACATGCGTTGGTGAGGTGGTAAATAAGGATTTCCAGAGGTCACCTATTAGGCTTCTGCCACAAGGCCTGCTGCTGCTTCTGCCGCTACGGCTACTTGGCACTCTACTGCTATCACATTGCTGACGTTGTTCCACAGTGACATTCAAAGAACGTGAAGCAGACTCAACAGATGCCTCCAGTTGATCAATCAGCACGGACTCCAATTCCTGAATTTTATTCTCTATTAAGCGTGGGTGGAAGGAAAGTGCTGAGTTTTGGTTTGTACCGGGGATCGAGGAGGGTGGCCACCCAGTAGCTGTTGTTCAGTTTGATGGCCTTAATGCGAGGATCATGTTGGAGGAAATGGAGCATCCAAGCACTCATGTGAGGGATGGAGCTTTGATTTCCCAATCCTCTGGGTCGAGGGGCACTAGCAAACTGATCTTCCTCATCTTCCTCCTCCACCTCAAATTCGTGCCAACCTCTTTTCAAGGCAGGGACGTCGGTAACGTCGGTGTCCAGGAATACCTCATCCTCCTCCTCCGCTTCCTCCGGCACAGCTTCAACACAGCCCTGACTTGCCTCAGATGATGCACCCTGAGAGCTGATGCGCCGCCTTGCACTAGCCCTGGACCTCGAACCACTGCCTAATGAACACGGATAAAATTGTGAAACTGTCGGGCCTTCTGGATTAGACTGAGAGAAAGGATCCGTGTCCGAAATCATGCCCCGCTCCTCCCCCGTCGTGGGGGCCCTGATGTTTAGAGTGCCCACGATCGTTCCAAAAACAAAGATCCCCCACAATATTTCCATGTGAAAAGGGCTTTTGCCCCGCACTACCCAATTTTGGTGGTTTTTTTAAAAAACGGAAAGGGAAATATGCAGAGCTTTTTTCCACCTGCCTCCATCTGGGTGGTTAAAAACCCCCAAAGGTCCGCACCGCTGCTTGTCAGGTCATGTTTTCATTTAAAGTATGCTTTAATGGATTGCGCTCCTGCCACAATCGCTGCACATGTGGAGGGGGGAAATTTCCCCACATGTTCCCAACATCAACAATGAAAAGGTTAAACGGGGGGGGGCCCGGGGGTTTACGCTGCAAAAGCAGGCAGGCGGGACAAAGGGCGGGTGCAAAGGGCCCGGAATTGTGACCGGACCTCGACCTTTCCCTCAGCAGGAAGCCCAAAACCCGGGGTGGGCCGTTTTAAAAATTTTCGGGCCCAAACAATTTTCTTAAACATTGCCAGGCGGGGGAAAGTGCCCACCCTACCGATTTTAAAGGGGGGCCCCAGCAGTTTTTCGCCCCGTTATCGCACACCCCCCTTGCCGGGCAAAAGGTTTCTTGTAAACCCAGTCACGCTCGGTCCCGTTGCGAAGACCCGTCCACAGCCCCTGCCCTGGGGTTGGGGGTCCCCAAAGACAGTTTAAATTTTTCAACACGGCCGGGTTTTCTCCCGGCCCGGATCCCAAACCAGAAAACCCTTTGGGGGGAAAAGGGGCCCTCCCACCCTGCGGTTTTAAAAGGAAGCGTGCCCCCGAGCCTGAGAGCCCCCCTTCCCCCCCCAGAAAATTTCCCCCCCCAGCTAAACCCAGTGAGCTTACAGAAAATATAGGGGCCCTTGGGCCGGGCCCTTACTAGCCCAAAGTGTCGGTGGCCGATGGATTTTTTCCGGCCACAGTTTCAGACAAGGCACTTAAAAATTTTAGAGGGACCCCCCCCCCCCCCCCCCCCCCCCCCCCCCCCCCCCCCCCCCCCCCCCCCCCCCCCCCCCCCCCTGGCGGGCCGGGTTTGGGGGAAAGGCTTTTTCGGCAAAGAAAGCCTGCTCGGCATCTGGTTTTGGGGGGCAGGCAAGGGCCATTAAAGTGGAAAAACCCTTTCTGTGCCCCCAAAGGGCGGAAAGGAAAAAATTTCCAAGTCCAAAAGCCTGGAATGCCGACAATCAAGGCTTTTTGGCTTTGGGATGTTTGGGTTAAAGTGTTTCATTCTGCCCCCAAAACCTGGAAGACAGAAGGCTGGCTGCTAGCTGGCCGTTGTACCTGCAGCAGACGTCAAACTGGCGGAAGGAAAAGGGTTAGTAATGGGTCTCTGTTGGTGCCGGTGGTACTCGGATTCGGGGCGAACGGTGGAGGCTGAAGGCAGAGGCTGATCCCTGATCATGACTCTGAGAGACATTGGGTAGCTGAGGAACACGCTTGGAGATGGTGCGAGAGGAAGATCTGAGTTTAAACAGAGGTTTGACTTGGGTTGGAGGCCACGCGTTCAGTCTGGCCTTTTTTGGCCAAGTGTTTGCCTTCCATTTCAACTCATGCATTCCTCTTCGCTGCATGTGACTAGACATGTTGGTGTTGGTTAAGACCCCTAAGGTTTTCTGCCTCTACTTTGCCTGTTTACGGCATTGCGACATATGACATCGCTGGGTGAATCAGAGTCTTTGTCCAAAGAAGGCGCCAGGCCTGAAGAGGTCCTGGACCTTTTTGAAGGCGAATAAAGCGAGGAGCGGGGGTTTGCTCTGACCGTGCAGGCCTGAATCATATCAGCGTGACTTCTGCGACCCGCCCCTCCCCCCATTTTGGAGGCGGAACCCGTACTGACACTAACCCACCTTACCCCATCGTCTTCCACCACGTCCACTGATGAAGCGCATCGCAAGCAAATTCTGCTGAAAGAGACCCACGTTGGATCCTCAATGCGTCATCATCAACAACAACCAGTGTGACTTTGGTCGTGCCTGACATTCAGCATCCAGGAGGCAGCGGGCTACAATGCAAAGGGACTGCAAGGCGTTTGCCGACCGCCCAGGATTGTTTCCGATTGACCAGCTTCCTTCTCCTCCTCTGTGGTAATCATTAACTGGGCGTCAGAGCAGATAAAACCATCCTCTTTGCCTCTTGATCTTTTAACATGCCTTCAGACCCCACACGCATTTTGTCATCAAAGAGGTCTTCAGAAAATGGATTATCCCCATGGTGGGTTACACGAGTTTGACATTTGGGCTGCTTCATTTTGACGGATCTGGTGATGCTGATGATACATTTGTGGCCGTGACGGAGGACTATGAGGTAAGACTGCAGGATGCAGGTTGCATTAACCCCTGAAGGACAGATTGGCGACGCGGAACGTTACTGAGGCCCTGACCCAGCGATGACAGGCCTGACGGTCCCAACTGACGATCCGCTGGATTGTCGCCAGCACTGGAAGGAGCACTTTCTCTCATACCTCTACCTCCATGTCCTAACCCCCCTCTTTGCTCGCATACCACCTGAATTTCGCTTTCCATGTTTCAGAAAAATTAAAAATTTTGAGAAAGGTATGGAAGAGTTTTGGAAAGTCTCTTTATTAAAACGACGGCAAATCACAGCTATTCCTCGAAATCCTCAAATCAAAACAAAATTGCTGGATTCAAATATAAACTGCAAAGAAGATCTATCCAACAAAGCTGGCCCTGCGCCAAAGTGAAAAAACACGTATCATCTGAATGTATTCGGATAAAAAAAGGTATTTTTGGCACCATCAATTCACCTTTGGTGACTACAAAAATTGCTGATTCAAATTTTAATTGCAAAGTAGATCTATCAACAAAGTTGGGCCCTGCGCCCAAAGTGAAAACACGTATCCTGAAATGTATTCGTATAATACAAGGTATTTTATTGGCACCGTATCAATTCCACCTGTGGTACTATAAAATTGCTGTATTATCATAATTTAAGTGCAAGCTGGCTCAATGAAACAAAGCTGTAGAGGCCAAAGTCAAAAAACACGAATCTGTATATGTACGTATAATACAAGATATTTTTTGGCACCTTTCAATTCACCTGTGGTGCCTAGTGGTTGAGCCGATTTTTTATCGACAAAGTTTGAAATCGGCAAGGTTTATATGGTGATCGAAAATTTTCCAGATCATGCGAAATTAAGGTTCAAATCTGTGCATCATCTATTAATAAGAATCCGCCTTTTTTTTCCGGCCTTTCCTGTAATTTTGGGCGGCCAGCAAATCAGATTACAGAATAGAGCAGGTGAGATTTGTTGTGCGACCGTCATGACTGGGAGTGTAGGTTGCGATTGGCTTGGAATAAATCACATGACCCTTGTTTTAAACCATAGAGAACAAAAGCGTTTCCTGTTTTTTCATCCCTCATTGTCCTCTCAGCGTCTATCGCTGTAAATACCACACGGCGGTGGGAGCGAGGGGGGGGGGGGGGCCCAGCGAGGGCGAACACCAGACAAGCTGTATCAATAAAGTAACACTGTATAAAGTTCAACCAAACTTAGTGGTAGACATTGTAGTGGAATTATCTTTTATTATTAACAGTTTGCTATTGAAATATTTCCTGGATATAGGCAGTCTGAACTTATATAGGATATAAACAACATAATTCTATTAACTGCAGGCTCTTATTTTTAGCTGCAAAACTACTCTCTCCACTTTATTATCAGTATACATTCAGATAGGTGCTCACTTTAAACCCCATTACAACCTGTGACTGTTGATAACCACCTTTGCACTTAAATTACAATCCATCAATTCTTGTAGTCAGCAACAGCTTTGTTTTGTTGCCAAAAATACCTTGGTATCGTTAACGAAAACATCACAGTTTTACGTGGTTTTTTTTTTTTGACTTTTTGCGCAACCAGCACTGTTCATTGACGCAGCAATCAACCGTAAATCTTAAAAAACAGGCAATTCTATATTCACCACAGGTGAATTGAAATCTGCAAAAAAAAAACCCGTTTATTATATCAAAACAATAACATTTAAACGTGTTTTTTGACTTTTCACACCCACACACCTGGTTCCATTGACCACATCACGTACAATCTTAAAACAAGCAATTTATATTCACCACAGTGAATTGAAAGGTGCAAAAAATAACCGATTTTATTATATCAAATACATACATTACGTGTTTTTTTGACTTTTTTTGCACACCCCAGCCTCTGTTCATTGACGCAGCATCTACGTTAATCTTAAAACAGCAAATCAAAATTAAACACAGTTGAAAAGAAAGGTGCAAAAAATACAATTAAATATATAAAAACATAACATTTACGTGTTTTTTAGACTTTTTTTGCGCACCCAGCACTGTCATGACGCAGCATCTACGTAAAATCTTAAAACAGCAATCTATATTCACGCACAGGTGAATTGAAGGTGCAAAAAATACCTTTATTAATATCAAAAACATAACAGTTACGTGTTTTTTGACTATTTCGGACCCAGGCACTGTTCATTGACCACAGCATCTACGTAAATCTTAAAACAGCAATTTCTATATTCATCACCACTGGTGAATTGAAAGGTGCCAAAAAATACCGTTTATATATATCAAAACATAACATTTACCGTGTTTTTTGACTTTTGGCACACCCAGCATGTTCATTTGACGCAAGCATCATACGTAAATCTTAAAACGCAATTCTAATTCAACTCACAGGGAATTGAAAGGTGTGCAATAAAATACCGTTATATATCAAAACATAACAGATTACGTGTTTTTTGAACTTTTGCACAACCCAGCACTGTTCATTGACGCAGCATCTACGTAAATCTTAAAACACAATTCTTTATTCACCAGAGGTGTATTGAAAGGTGCAAAAAATACCGTTAATTATTCCAAAACATAACAGATACGTGTTTTTTGCACTTTTGCCAGTCCCAGATTTGTTTGATAGACACCTTGCAGTTTAAATTTGAATCCAGGCATTTTTTGTTTTGATTAGAGGATTTGAGAATATAGCTGTGATTTGCCGTCTTTTAATAAGAGACTTTCCAAAACTATTCCATACCTTCTCAAATTTATTTATATTTTCTGACCATGGAGCCGAAATGCAGGTCGTAAGCGACCAAAGAGGGTAGGTACAACTGGAGGTAGAAGGTTACGAGCGAAGGTGCTCCTTTCGTGCAGGCGACAACACGCATGCCAGCGATCGTCCAGTTGCAGGAACCGCAGGCCTGTCATCCGTGGGTCAGGGCCCTGTTGAATCTAAGTAACGAAACAACGTCGCCAATCTGTCCATCAGTGTTAATGCAAACCAGCATCCAGGCAGTCTTTTTTACCCTCCTCGTCCACCCAGTCACGGCCACAAATGGTCGCATCACAATCATTCAGCATCCGTCCAACATGAAGCAGGCCCAAATGGTCAACTCGTGAACCCACCACTGTGGATAATCCATTGTCTGAAGAACCCTCTTTGATGACAAAATGCGGTTGTGGGTCAAAGGAAATGTTAGAAAATATCAAGAGGATGATTTATTCTGCTCTGACGCCCAGTTAACTGATGCCTATCAGAGGAGGTGAAAGGAAGCCGGTCATCGGCAAAATCCTGGGCGGGTCGGCAATGCCTTGCAATGCCCCATGCATGTTAGCCTGCAGCTTCTGGAATGAGAAAGCAGGAACGACCAAGTCAACCTGTGTTGATGATGGATGATGATGAAGAATGATGATGACATTGCGGATCCATCTGGACTTTTCCTCGCAGAATTTGCTTGCGAGTCGCTTCATCAGTGGGACGAGGAGAAGACGATAGGTAGTGTCAAAACGGGACCCGCACAAAAAGGTAGAGGGCGTCGCAGAAGATCGCTGAAATGATTCCGCCAGCCACTGTCAGCGCAAACCCCCGCTCCTCCCTTATCGCCGTTCAAAAAGGACCAGGACCTCTCCAAGCCTGGGCCATTCTTTGAGTAAAGCCTCTGATTCACCCAGCGATGTCATATGCCGCCTTTGCCGTAACCGCAAGGTAAAGTCAAGAACCAAAGTGGTAAACCACCACTAACATGTCTAGACACATGCAGAGACTGCAGTAGGGGAAATGGAGGGAACACTTGGCCAAAAAAAGGCCAGACCGACGCCGGGCCTCCAACCACTGTCACACCCTCTTTCTCCGCCTCCTCCTCCTCCTCCACCACCAACGTTCCTCACTGCCATGTCTCTTCAGAGTCATGATCATGGATCAGCCTCCGCTTCAGCCGGTTCCACCAGTCGCCCGAGTACCACCCACACCACCAGAGACCCATCCTAGCCCCTTCTCCTTCCACCAGAGTTGACGACCCTGCAACGCCGTACAGCGCCAAGTCTAGCAGCCAGCCCTATCCTGTCTTCCCAGTGTTATGGGAGTCAGAAGAAACACGTTTAACCCAAACGCATCCCAAGCCGAAAAGCCTGAAAATTAGTCGGCATTGGCCTGTCTTTTGGCCTTGGAAATGTTTCTTTTCCTCCTGTGGACACAGATGGGTTCCCGGCCACTTCATGGCCCCCGCCTGCCCCCGAATACCAGATGCGATCAGGCCTTTCTTAGCCAGAAAACCGTCCCTGCCCTGGCCAGCCACGTCTCATCTAAAATTTCAAGCGCGTTGTCTGCATTCTGTGTCGCGGAAAAGTCCCATCTCACCACCGACACCTGACTATTAAAGTCACGGCCAAGGCCGCTATATCTCTGTTACAGCTCACTGGTGAGCTGGGAGATGTCTCGGGGTGACGGTGGCCTCTCTGCTCGGCGCACTCTCGTACAAAACCGCAGGGATTGTGCAGGGCTCTTTCCCCCAAGGTCCTCTGGTGGCATCACTGCCCATAGACACCAGCCGTGGTGAAATTAATCTGCTTGGAGACCGTCCCCACTACAGGTCATTAGCTTGGACGGCTCCTAAGCAACGAGACCGAGCGCTGGACTGGTGTGAAGAAGAAAACCTTGTGCCAGCACGGTGGTGTTCGATAACGGGAAAAATCTGCTGGCCGCCCTTAAGATTCGGGTAGGCTGGAGCACATCCCTTGCCAGGCACATTTCAAAAACCTTGTCGTCCAGAATTTCTAAAGAGCTATCCGGGTCTGGAACTGCCTGCTGAAAGAAGGCTCGAGGTCTGAGTTCGCACATACCTCAGTTTGCACCCAGCTTTCGTCCCGCCTGCTGCGTTGCAGCGTCAGCTCTGCCTCCCCGTCAACCTGTCGTCATATGACGTGCAACACGCTGGATTCCACCCACCACAAGCTCCAGCGATTGTGGCAGCAAGCGCAACGCCATTACGCAGTACTAAGTGACACATTGCCTGACAAGCAGCGTACTACCTCGTGTGTTGAACCACCGAGAGTGGAGGCAGGTGAAAGAGCTCTCAACCATCCTTGCCAGTTTTGAAGAAGCCACAAAATGGTCATGCGGACAATGCCATGTCAGCATGAGCATGTGTTGAACTTATTCTGGAACATCGTTGGCCACTCGAAACTACAGTCCCCGCCAGCGACGGAGGAGGAGACGGACACAGATGCGGACGACTGATCCTTTCTCTCCCGTCAATCCACAAGGCCCGACAGTTTGCCACAATTTCTTCGATCGGTCTTCATTAGGCAGGTTCGGGGTCCAGAGCTAGTGCAAAGGTGGCGCATCA
This sequence comes from Phyllomedusa bahiana, assembly GCA_025379985.1. Classification (NCBI taxonomy): domain Eukaryota; kingdom Metazoa; phylum Chordata; class Amphibia; order Anura; family Hylidae; genus Phyllomedusa; species Phyllomedusa bahiana. The sequence continues at coordinate 13,206 of JAODAL010031173.1, read as the reverse complement.
GCTCTCAGGTGCATCGATCTCATGCAAGTCCAGGGCGTGTTGAAGCTGTGCCGGAGGCAGCGAAGGCGGAGGAGAGGAGTATCCCCTAGACAACACCGATGTTACTACGTCCCTGCCTTGGAAAGAGGGGTTTTCGTCTAATTTGCGGCGGAGCAGGAAGATGAGGAAGATTCATATTGCAAGTGCCCCTCGACCCAGAGGCTTGGAAAACAAGGCTCCATCTCTCACATGAGTGCTTGTATGCTCCATTTTTTCCTCCAACATGATCCACGCATTAAGGCCATCAAAATGAACAACAGTTTTACTGGTGGCCACCCTCCCTGGATCCCCGGAACAAAACAAAAACTCAGCACTTTCCTTCCACCCCCACCAAATAGCGATAAAAAGCAGTACATGGAGGACCTAGCTGATTGATCAACTGGAGACACTGATTGCTCGCTTCACGTTCCCCAAATGTCCACGGTGTGAACAAAATCAGCGACGTGTACAGCATAAGAGTGCCAAAGTAGTCGAGCGGCAGCAGCAGGCAAGGTGGGCAGAAGCCTAATGTGTGACCTCATGGGCAATCTTGTTTTACACCACTCACCAACGCATGCAATGCAGTGGCACACATCCAACACACAGAGATCAGCTTAAGATCATGTTGCAACGACAACTGCGTCTCAACACCCGATGTTTTTTGCATGTGATTCCGGACCCAATAGACTTCTGGGTATCGCAAAATGGAACGAATGGCCCGAGCTTGCTCACGTCACGCCATAGAGGTGATTGCCTGGCCTGCCCAGCAGCCAGCGTCATATCTGATCGGACCTTCACCCCAGCTGGAGGAGTCCATTACAGAACAAACCAACCGTCTTTCCACAGATAATGTGGATCTAATGACTTTCATCAAGATGAAACAGTCATGTATCTCTGGATGATGTTGTGGCCCCAATTGCCGAGGTCACCGATTAGTTGCCCGGTGTAACTTCACATTTCCTTTTCAACAGAAAGGTCCATCTAGAAAACTTTTTTTTAAAATGATCATTTCTACTGCAATTTTTATTCTCTTTTCCCAACAGTTCATTTTGATGGTTTTGCTGTGAGGAACTGTAAAAGACAGCAAGGTTTCATGACAACACCGAATCCATTTACCCTCACTTTAATCTTAAGAAGGTTTTCGCATTGTCAATGGTTTTGAGGTTTTTCATGTTGCTGTGAATACAGCAATAATCAAGGTCCTTTTGTAACGAATGTGACTTCTAAGTCATTTCTCCCTCACAATTTTTAATAGTGTGGCTGAAGAAGTCACATATTTATAATTTTTGGGGTCTCATGTAGCCTGTGAGATACCAGCTTTAATAATGGTCCTTTGAAATAGAAATGTGGCTTCTAAATTGGCATTTCTCCCTCACAGCAATTTTTAACAGTGGCTAAGAAAGTCATTTTTATAAATTGTTTGGGTCATGCTGCTTTTGAAAAGCAGCAATACTACAGATCCCTAATAAAAAAAAATGTTGTTTCTAACAGACATATGTTTCATCACAATTTGACCAAAGTGGCCTCAAGGGTCATGGCTTTGATTTTTTGGGGGCATTTTGCTGTGACATGCAGCTAAGTACTACAGACCTATTCTAAAAATTTTTGTTTCCACAGACTTTGTTCTTCACAATTGACCAAATTGACTCAATGGTCCAAGATGCTTTGCAATTTTTTGGGGGCATTTTTGCTGTGACAGCAGCTATACAACCAGGTCCTATTCCTAAAAATGTTTGTTTCTAACAGAGCCTATGTTCTTCACAATTGACCAATAGTGGCTCAAGGTTCAATGCTTTAATTTTTAGGGGCATTTTGCTGTGACATGCAGCTATACTACAGGTCCTATTCTAAAAATGTTGTTTCCTAACAGACATTTGTTCTTCACAATTGACCAAAGTGGCTCAACGGTCATGCTTTGAATTTTGGGTGCATTTTGCTGTTACTTGCAGCTATACTACAGGTCCATTCTAAAAAAATGTTTGTTTCTAACAGACATTTGTTCCTGGCTCAATTGTCAAGAGTGGCTCAAAAGGTGATGGTTCCTGTCAGAAACAGAAATAGGTAAGAAACTTTAATGGACACAATATTGCAAAATGACTTGTTTTTGCAAGATCTTTAACATAGCTATCAATCCCTGAATTGAGACAACCCATATAATACAATGAAAAAAAGAGAAACAATAGACCATGGTGGGATTCCAACCTATTTTAAAAATGTGTTTTCTAGAATTAAAGAACTCAAAAAACCTTGCATGTACAAAATATGCTGTTAAAAAAATCCATCTGAAATGTACAAGGGAGGTACATAATTCTTGACCAGATGTTAGGTTATTCAGAGACATGGAGTATGGAGCACAACAGAGAACAAAGTACAGAGACCATTTCCTCCAGCACGTTGAGTAAAATGAAGAAAAAGAATGCCAAGAGAAAGGGCACCCTGGGTGTAACAGGATACGTTAACCACCGAGTAATTTTCCAAGTGAAGCACGATTGGTCCACAAGTCATACGGTAGGGGCAAGCGCTACCCAGGTATTTAACTACTGTGTACAGATGAATGGTCTGGAGTTCCTCACACTTTCAGCTTTCCGCATCTGCTGCTTCAGCACGACAGTTTTCCGTTCTCTTGCGTCATCAGGGCATTTAAACCTGCGAGTATAATAGATTGACGGAACGCCAGCCCGGGCTTTCCATCACCGCACCCACTGTAACTCCGGCCCGGGTCATGCTGGGCCCAGGAACAGGTAAAGTCAAGTCCAGTTGAAACTAAAATGTGGTTTAAAAAGACTTTTCCTTTTTCTTCTTTTCCGGCACTTTTTAAAATGTGTGTGGGTCCATGCAGGTTTGGGGGCTCATGCGTGCCAGGACAGGTATAGTCAATGTCCAGTGAAACTAAAATGGTGTGTTGAAAGACTCCCTTTTTTTTTTCCGGCACTTTTTAAATGTGGGGGTCCATGCAGGATTGGGGCTCATGCGTGGCCCCAGGACAGGTATAGTCAATGTCCAGTGAAACTAAAATGGTTGGTTGAAAGACTCCTTTTTTTCCGGCACTTTTTTAATGTGGGGGTCATGCAAGGTTTTTGGGCTCATGCTGTGGCCCAGGACAGGTAGTAAAGTCAATGTCCAGTGAAATTAAAATGTTGGTTGAAAGCTATCCTTATTTTCCGGCACTTTTTTAAATGTTGGTCATGCAGGTTTGGGGCTCATGCTTGCGTTCCAAGACAGGGATATTCAAAGTCCTTCCATTCAATTAAGATAGATGGTCAAAATCATACTGCCTTCTTCACTTTTAAATTTGTGGGTGCTGCATGTTTAACGGGGTCAGGAAGGCCTGGGGTACAAGACAGGGATAGTAAAATGGTCTGTGGCCTTTTTTTCTTGTGACCTTTATAAACCTAATGGGGTTGCCTAAGATGTAGGACTATCCATTTGACTGTTTTTGTGGATTAATTTCAGCTTCTCTCTCCAGCCTTGTTTTGGGTTAATAATGAAGTGTTGTTGCTTTCTCCCATAGACTTTAATGGTAATCGCTCATAATCGAATGCTCACTATCGTAAAACATTAACGATAGCGCCGACTTATCCGACTATCGATCGATCACGATAGCCAACGCAATCGCTCAACACAACACTAGTTTCCAGGTTTTGCCGAGCCCAGTGTTGCCCAACACCAGGTGAAGCTCGACTTCTCTTCGGCTTACCACACCCTCAGACTAATGGCCAGGTGGAGAGGGTTCAACCAGTCTTTGGATGTTACCTACGCCACATTCCCGTCTCTGCACAAGCCAAGACGACTGGTCCCAGCTTGCTTGCCATGGTGGGCGGAATATCCTTCCTATAACTCCTTAGATTCAAGAGACTGCGGGGGGTCTCTTTCTCCCCCTTACTACATCGTAAACAGATCTGCACATCCTCGCCCACCTCTCCCACTGCAATCTCCATCCGAGTTCCGTGGCAGACTCACGGGTCCCAGGACATGAAGACCGTCTGGTCCCAGACCGCCAGTCCTCACTTCCATGCTTCCCCCTGAGCGCACGAAGACTCAAGAGCCGATAAAAGAAGAAAATCCTCCTCCATCTTCCCTCCCCAGGTGACAAGGTGGTGGCCTGTCGCCAGATATTTCCCCTTGAAGAGCCTTCCTACAAACTGGTACCCCCTGCCCGCTTCCTGGTCCCTTAGGATGGATTCTAGGTCGCATTAACCCGGTCACCTACAAACTCCGACTCCGGCTCCCTCCCACCATGCTAATTTCCCAACTCATTCCATGTCTGCAATACTAAAACCACCTCCAGGTCCTTAACTGGTTTCTCTCAGAAGGTTCTGTCCCTTCCTCCTCTGTGCTGGCGCCCCCAATTCTTTTGAGGTCAAGGAAATCTTTGGTATGAAGAGAACAAGAGGGAAACGGATATTTTGATGTTGTCTTGAAGGGGTTCGGTGGCCCGAGGGATGAGGGTCGAGGGTGCCGGAGGAGAACACCTGAACCGCAGCATACATCCAGAAATTCGCTCCACTCCTGGGAAGAGGGGGGGTCCCAGGGGAGGGGGGGTACTGTCACGGATGCCCTGCAAACCCTCCGTCCCAGTCTCAGGGGCCTCATCCGAGCCCCGCACGTCGGGTCCGGGGGTCCGCTCACCCCCCCCGCTGGTCACTGCCGGCCGTTCACTTACCCGGCCACGCTCCTGCACAACTTGCTTCTGTCCCGCGGCGCGCGCGGTCTCACACCCTAGGGCGCGCGCGCCGCAGAGTGAAATTTAAAGGGACTGTTCGCCGGTAATTATGTCATTAACCGGCACTGTTCCTTATTTTAAGTCCAGCCCCTTCCTGACATCCTAGCCGATTCCTTAGTGTGATAACCTCTGGAGAAATCGTCCCAAGTCTTGTCTGTCTAGTCTACCGTGTACCGAACTATCTGCCACGTTTACCGACACACAACCTTGCCCCGCCTGTCCTGACCCTCCTGCCTGTCCCCGACTACGAGCCTGAGCCTGCCCTGACGAATCTGTATATACGCCTACCCTTGGCCCCACCAGCAAGCAAGTCCCTCCCTCCCCCAGTGGGAAGCGACCTGTAGACCCCGCCGCAGCAAGTCCATCCCGCTTTGCGGTGGGCTTCTGGAGAATACCCCGGACCAACTTAGAATCCGCTCTCTGGCGTGGTATCGCCACCATCGCTAGCCGTTTGTCCAGCGGATCCCACTAAACCAGACGATTCACCTTATTAACATGGAATCATGTTGATTTTAAAAAGATTTCCCTAGAAAGAATACCAGATTCAGTGAATAACACGCTGAAACTCACCCTTCTGTAACATCAGTCATCAAATTATAACCAAAAATCCGTAACACATATAATAGAGATATCCAGGAGTTGGTAGATGTTGTTTATTGCTGCATTTTTTATGTAGATCCTCATTATTAGCTTAAGCTGTGCTGTACTTGGTTTTGCTGTTACTTATTTTATTTATTTACATAGAGCCAACATATTCCACAGTGCAGCACATAGATTATCAGAACTCACATTAGTCTTTGGTTGGATTATAGAGTTAACTAATGAGCCACCATGCTGCTCAAGCATTTGGGACTTGTACCATTTTACCTTATTTTTTAGCATGAAATCATTTATATCACAAAAATTGCCCTAGAAAGATACCAGATCACTAAAATAACAAAGCTGAAACATCACCTTTAAATCATTTAAGAAATAAAACCAAGTTGAATGATAACCAAAAATCAATAAAGAACACATTTAGTAGAGTTATCCAAGAGTCAGTGAAAGTTGTTTTTTTTTTTATACTTAATAATGACAATGATCAGGTTAGGGTCCTCAAACACAAGTCTTAAAGGTTTGTTCTCACGATGCTGCTCTTCATAGCCAACCTCCCCCACCTTCCTTTTAAGGTGGGTATTTATTCTACAGAAGTGACTGATCATTCAGCTATTCTGTCCCTAGTTGAAACTGTTAGAGGGACATTGATAATTGAGGGTTTACACAGCAGAACACAAGATTACAGAGCTCTTAAGGGTTAAAGTTTGTCAGTAAGAAACATAAGCAAGCTCCTGCTTGATAAGACACAGCAGATGTACCCCCGGCATTCTCGTACTGCTGGAGCGGCTCGCTCCGCGGTCCGTGTCCCAGACTGTAGACAAGCCCATGCGGGACCTACTTAGACTCTGCTTCCTGACGAGGCTTATACCACTGCTTGCAGTGGTCCAGTGAATCCACCTCCTGTACTGACAATACAAAGTGGCCATAGACTACACCAGGGTGCCTCTACCTGACATCCGAGATGTCACTACTGCGGTGGCTCAACAAAGCTAATGCAGTGATCAGCTGATTGCTATGATGCAAAATCTTGCTGCACATCTGCCTGCAACCATGGCGGCATCTCCACCAGTGGCAACTTCACCTCCAGTCATTCTTGTGACCCCAGCTGGACCTGTCACTCCCACCATGCTATGACGGCAACCAAAAAACATGCAGTGGCTTCCTCAGTCAATGATCCATCCACATGGAGAAAATGACCCATCAAGTCCCCACCGAACATGCCAAGGTGGCATTTGTGGTGAGCCTCCTGTCTGACGAAGCCTTTTCCTAGGACCGAGGGGATCCCATGAAAGCAAACATCTGAGCGTTCCTACAGGTAATCGAGAATGTCTTCAGGGAACCCAGATGTGTGTCTTTTGCTGCAACAGTTTTGCTTTGCCTGCATCAGGGGGATGCCACTTTGGACCTACATGTGATCCAATTCCGCACGCTATGCTCAGAGCTTGAATGGAAAAATGAGGCTCTTGTTGCCACTTTGCTGGGAGAATTAAAGATGAACTGGCCACTCGTGACGTACCTTCTTCCCTGGACAAGTTTATCCGCTTAGCCACCTGCTTAGCCACCCAAGTCAAAAGACGGCAAGAACTCAATTTACAATGAGAAACTGCTCGGCCTCGCCAAAATCTACTTTTTCCACCAGTGGTATCTACTGATAAACCCATTCAAGTGTATAGAGTCCACCTAAGTGTGGAATAACGCACCCATCGTAACCAGGAGCTTCTGAGTCCCAACATCAGGAAACAGCAGGAAGTAAAGCAAACAGCCAGTAATAGACTGGTGCAATGGCAGGAACAGCAGTAGTAGATATGGAGGTAACTCAGCGATATACTGCAAGTAACACAGGGGTTAACACAGGACCAGCAGTAACCAGCAGCAGTGGTCAGGAGCCCAGATGGACATTCATGAACAGACCAGGAACAGAGGCAGGAAGTTCCTTATATGCCAGGAGATCATAGGTCATTGGACAGGAAATTGATACACTGTCCCTATAAATCCAGACCAGGAACTTTGGGTGAACCATGAGCCAGTGAGACAAGTAGGTCAGAAACTTTGGACTGGGACTTAGAATGGCAACGGGATGTGGAGCTACCACAGGTGCAAGTGCTGGTGCAGATGATACTTGATCCAGGCATGCAGTAACGAACCGTATATGCAGAAAAAAGTTGTTTTAGATAGATGCCAAGACTAAATACAACGGCTGCCAAGTTCTGGATGTCAGGCAGAGTCACTTCGGTGGGATCCAAGGTCAGTTCATTGTGTCACAGAAAGACGGGTCAGTAGGTTCTGACACATCGATCGATGGGACAGTGAAATTTTTGAATTTACCTATTTTACATTTGGAAAAGGCAAATTTGCATTATATCTCATTCACATAAAGTCAAGAAAAAAACAAACTGCTTCAAATTTAACATTTATTTTCAGAAATTAGTGGTTTTTCGAGACTTTTGTTTATTTTGTAAATCACTTTCACAAATCAAACCCCAAATGTAATCTCTCATCATGTTCTCATTGTACTGTCCTTTGTAGCGACGTTCAAAGTCTATTATATCTTGGTGGAAGCACTTGCCTTACTCCTCTGAATACGCTCCAATGTTCTCCTTGAATTTATTAAGAGGCACATCAAGCATGTGAACTTTGAGGGACATTCTGCAACCCATTTTGCAATCCTTCTTCACAAGAGTCTCAACCAGCTTCACATAGTTTTTGGCTTTGTTGTTGCCAAGAAAGCCGCAAACTACCACAACAAAGCTGTTCCAGGCATCTTTCTCCTTCCTGGTGAGTGTCTTGGGAAATTCACTGCATTCCTCCAAAATCTTCTTTACCTGGAGCCCGACGAATACACCAGTTTTGACCTTAGCCTCACACAGCTTAGGGAAGAAGTCTTGAAGAAACTTGAAGCTTGGAGACTACTTTTCTAGAGTTGTGACTAATTGTTTCATAAAGCACAGTTTGATGCACAGTACAGGCATCAGTACCTTCTTGGGGTCAACCAATGGATCCCATTTAATGTTATTACTCCCTGCAGAGAAATATGTCTGCTGCAGCAAGTTCCTCATGTTATAGTGTGCCTTGGTGTCCCTGCTATTCCAAAGACAAAGGTAGCAGGAAAACTTGGTAAAACCGCCTTGTAGACTCATCAGAAATGCTACCATTTTAAAGTGTCTGATGACCTCTCAGCAGTACTTCTCATACTTCAAGGCATCTAACAAGATCTTGATGCTACTGTACTCCTCTTTGCGGTGCAACGATTGAAAGAGGGGAAGAGACGGCTCCTGCATGAGCTGTCTATGAAGAGACGCCAATCTTTCGGGTTACATGCTATTCCAATTGCATCGAACAGACCTGTAACATGGAGACAGAAGCTGATTCCATCTTGGTCTGGTGCAGAAACTTAAAAAAAGATGGTGATGCTTTCTCTAACCTGCAACTTGAACGTTTTCATCCAACAAGTTCCATTCTTTGAGCCTAGATGTCAAAAGTTCGGCATCTGACTTGATAAGACCAAGATCTCTGATCAAATTGCTGAGGTCTTTTTTGTTGGGGTAGTATGGCTTTCTTTCCTCTTCTTCACCTATGAAATCTAGTTTGGCAACATCTTCTTCACTCTCCAAATTGCTTCAAACTTGTGACAGCAGGTCTTTCGCTGGAGGAGTGAGTCTAGGGAATTCTATAGGAGAACTCTGCTCAATGACAGCATTTGTACTTGTGTTTTATCACTGTCCTGACTGCAAAAGCAAAGTTTGAAAGGAATAAAAGTGATTTTCTTTATTTACTAATAGTGTTGAGCGATTTTTATCGACAAAGTTGAAATCGGCAAGGTTTTTATGGTGATCGAAATTTCCAGATCATGCGATAATTAAGGTTAAAATCTGTGCATCATCTATTAAGATCGCGCCTTTTTCGGCGCTTCCTGTAATTTTGGCGGCCAGCAAATCAGATTACAGAATAGACCAGGGTGAGATGTGTGTGCGACGTCATGACTGGGATGTGTATGGTTGCGATTGGCTGGAAAAATCACATGACCTCGTTTTACATAGAACAGCGTTTCCTGTTTCAGCCTCAGTGTCTCTCAGCGTCTCATAGGGATAGGACCTGCGCTCTGCCTGTGGCCAAACAGCTCAGCGAATTAGTCTATTTCTGCACAGAGAAACCTCTACTATTAGCTGTGATCCTTCCAATTTAGTTAGATTAGAGATTTGAACATTTTATGTAGTTAGCTAGAGAATTTTAAAGCAGCATCTACCGCTGTAAATTCACGGCGGTGGGAGCGGGGGGGGAGGGGGGGCCCCCGCGGGCGAACACAGACAAGCTCTATCTATAAAGAACACTGGATAAAGTTCACCAAGACTTAGTGTAGACATTGTAGTGGAATATCTTTATTATTAACAGTTTGCTATTGAAATATTTCCTGGATATTGGGCAGCCTGAACTTACATTGGATAATCATAATTTCTAGTAACTGCAGGTCTCTTTGTTAGCTGCAAAACTCCACTTTTATTATCAGTATACATTTCAGATAGGTGTTCAATTTTACCCATTACACCTGTGACTGTTGATATATCCACCTTGCACTTAAATTACAAACCAGCAATCTTGTAGTCAGCACAGGTTGTTTGTTGCCAAAAATACCGTGTATCGTACGAAAACATCACAGTTACGTGTTTTTTGACTTTTGCGCACCCAGCACTGTTCATTGACGCAGCATCTACGTAAATCTTAAAACAGCAATTCTATATTCACCACAGGTGAATTGAAAGGTGCAAAAAATACCATTTATTATATCAAAACATAACAGTTACGTGTTTTTTGACTTTTGCGCACCCAGCACTGTTCATTGACGCAGCATCTACGTAAATCTTAAAACAGCAAATCTATATTCACCACAGGTGAATTGAAAGGTGCAAAAAATACCGTTTATTATATCAAAACATAACAGTTACGTGTTTTTTGACTTTTGCGCACCCAGCACTGTTCATTGATGCAGCATCTACGTAAATCTTAAAACAGCAATTCTATATTCACCACAGGTGAATTGAAAGGTGCAAAAAATACCGTTTATTATATCAAAACATAACAGTTACGTGTTTTTTGACTTTTGCGCACCCAGCACTGTTCATTGACGCAGCATCTACGTAAAACTTAAAACAGCAATTCTATATTCACCACAGGTGAATTGAAAGGTGCAAAAAATACCGTTTATTATATCAAAACATAACAGTTACGTGTTTTTTGACTTTTGCGCACCCAGCACTGTTCATTGACGCAGCATCTACGTAAATCTTAAAACAGCAATTCTATATCCACCACAGGTGAATTGAAAGGTGCAAAAAATACCGTTTATTATATCAAAACATAACAGTTACGTGTTTTTTGACTTTTGCACACCCAGCACTGTTCATTGACGCAGCATCTACGTAAATCTTAAAACAGCAATTCTATATTCACCACAGGTGAATTGAAAGGTGCAAAAAAATACCGTTTATTATATCAAAACATAACAGTTACGTGTTTTTTGACTTTTGCGCACCCAGCACTGTTCATTGACGCAGCATCTACGTAAATCTTAAAACAGCAATTCTATATTCACCACAGGTGAATTGAAAGGTGCAAAAAATACCGTTTATTATATCAAAACATAACAGTTACGTGTTTTTTGACTTTTGCGCACCCAGCACTGTTCATTGACGCAGCATCTACGTAAATCTTAAAACAGCAATTCTATATTCACCACAGGTGAATTGAAAGGTGCAAAAAATACAGTTTAATAATATCAAAACATAACAGTTACGTGTTTTTTGACTTTTGCGCACCCAGCACTGTTCTTTGACGCAGCATCTACGTAAATCTTAAAACAGCAATTCTATATTCACCACAGGTGAATTGAAAGGTGCAAAAAATACCGTTTATTATATCAAAACATAACAGTTACGTGTTTTTTGACTTTTGCGCACCCAGCACTGTTCATTGACGCAGCATCTACGTAAATCTTAAAACAGCAATTCTATTTCACCACAGGTGAATTGAAAGGTGCAAAAAATACCGTTTATTATATCAAAACATAACAGTTACGTGTTTTTTTGACTTTTGCGCACCCAGCACTGTTCATTGACGCAGCATCTACGTAAATCTTAAAACAGCAATCTATATTCACCACAGCAACCTTCGCCATCTCCTGTGGTTGTTCCTGTTTCTACGGTTCCTGTGGCTCTAGCGGGTCCCAAGCTTCGGTTGTCGCTCCCGACCAAGTACGACGGAGACCCGAAACTCTGCAGTGGGTTCATCACCCAATGTTCTATGCACGTGGAGCTGATGGCCGATCAGTTCCTGTCCGAACGTGCGAAAGTGGCTTTCGTGGTCAGCCTGCTCTCCGGGAAGTTCCGCAGTGTGTTCGAGGAACCAGCCCGTGCATCCTCCGCTGAGACAGCCCTCCTAAACCTACGCCAGGGGGACCTGTCTGTGGGAGACTACGCGGTGCAATTCCGCACCTTAGCCTCAGAACTGTCATGGAACGAGGCCGCTCTGTTTGCCACCTTCAAGAAAGGGCTCTCAAGCCAAGTCAAGGACGTCTTGGCCGCTAGAGACCTCCCATCTATCCTCAGTGACTTGATCCGGTTAGCTACCCGCATTGATGTGCGCTTCTTTGAACGGGAAGAGGAACTTCGGCAAGAGCGTCAGCTAGCCCAACCTCGCTGGTTTCCCCGCCTGGCACCAGTGTTCCAGAGGCCTCCTGCGCCACAGTCGCCAACCTCCACCGACGAGCCCATGCAGATTGATCGGGCTCGTCTCACTGAGCAAGAGTTGGCCCAGCGTCGGCAAGAGAACTTGTGCCTCTACTGTGGCAGCACAGAACATTTCCGGAGGAACTGTCCCAAGCGTCCCAAGCATGCGGGAAACTCCCGCACCTAGATTCTGTGGGAGAGGCATTCCTAGGTGCAAACTCCTCCTCTCCACGCCTGCTGATGCCAGTACAGGTCGTGTCTGAAGCTGGAATCTCATTCCAAGTTCCGGCGTTTCTGAATTCGGGCTCTGCCGGGAACTTTATCCATCAGTCTCTGGTGAGACAGTATCGTCTTCCGGTGGTCCGCCTGGAGAAACTGCTCGCTATCTCGTCTGTAAGCGGGGAGCTGCTTAGCGACACCATCCAGTTTGCCACCAAGCCACTGTCCCTCCATGTGGGAGCACTGCATAAAGAAGAGATCTCCTTCTATGTGTTGCCTCGCTCCTCGTCGGTGGTCCTCCTGGACTTCCATGGCTGCGGCTCCACTCTCCTACGCTGGACTGGACGTCTGGAGAAGTAACTCGCTGGGGTCCCAACTGTCGGGGGGCGTTGTTTGGTGGCACCTCACCCGGTGCTTTACTGCTCCCGCTCGACCCTTCGTGAGCCGCTGCCCGGCCTGCTGCCCGAGTATCTGGAGTACGCTAACGTGTTCTCTGAAAAACAAGCCGAGAGTCTTCCTCTGCATCGTCCTTACGACTGCCCGATTGACTTACTGCCTGGCACCAGTCCTCCTCGGGGCAGAGTCTACCCCCTATCTGTTCCAGAGACACAAGCCATGTCGGAGTACGTCCAGGAGAATCTCCGGAAGGGGTTCATTCGGAAGTCCTCTTCTCCCGCGGGGGCGGGGTTCTTCTGTGTAAAAAAGAAGGACGGTTCCTTATGGCCCTGCATAGACTACTGGGGTCTGAACAAGATCACAGTGAACAACCAGTACCCCCTGCTGTTGATCACAGAGCTCTTTGACCGTCTGCGGGGCGCAAGGATCTTCTCCAAGTTGGATCTGAGAGGGGCCTACAACTTGGTCCGAATCCGCAAGGGCGACGAATGGAAGATGGCCTTCAACACCAGGGAAAGGGGACTTTAGTACTTT